>JASFDA010000076.1:0-42528 GCA_036936965.1 Cystoderma amianthinum
GTCAAGGTAGAGCCGGACGATAATCCCGCCGCAGGCTGCTTCATAATGGACGGCCCCCAGTCTTCCTTTGGTGGCTCTGCCATCCCCGCATCCCAGGCTCTCGCCCTACCCATCGAGGTCCCTCTGCGCGCTACTCAGGCCTGCTCAAAAATGCGCCGCATGATGGGCTCCTTCAGAGTCAACCCATTTGCTATGCACAGCGGCACCGGCCGCGCGATGCACAACGGTGCGGATGATAATCCCATGCACGTCGGTATGAATGTGGGTGGTACCGTTGGCCAAGACGAGGCCCGTCGCGTCCTTTTTGAGGCGCGACCCCTCGATAGCGAACCACTGATTTTCGAATTCCAGCTCAGTTTGGATGATTATCCAGCTGACGACGATGACGATGACGACAACGACAACGACAAATCCAATAAAGACCAGGTTCGGCAAGCCGAGGATTCAACTCAGATTCCTCTGCCTGTTGATGAAAAAAATGAGCTTCGATCGTTCTCACCCGGTTTCGAACTTCACAGTGATAAGAACGAGTATATGGAATATCGTACTGAGCCACAACCAAGTCGCCAATACAGAAGTCGCTCTGATCCTGCTTTCAGCCAAGCGTGGGAGCTGCAATACCCAAAAGACCTGTCCTATCCTCCCTCGAACGACCATTTCTTGTCTTCCGAGTCAACAACGACCGCCACGGCTGCTGACCATGCCACGGCCTCGGGGCTTACAACCGCATATGGATCCTCAAACGTGTATGATTCTCCGACAGCATATGAATCACCCACTCCTACGACTTCCGATTACTCGACAGCTGATTTTACTCATGCACGCAATCAACACAGTAATTATAATCCTCGGCTACATAATAGTGAGATCCTTTATTAATTTTCATACCAGATTTGGCGCCAGGCTCACCTTCAGATATCAAAACAGCTTCATCCCATCCATATTTACGCAAGAGTCCTTACCAACAGCCAGGCTATTTCGTCGACGTGCGTCGAGGGGTTGCAATGTACCCTCAAACCTATAGGGAAGCGAACAACCATCCCTACAGAGAGGTGCCACTGGCCGTCGCGTACAGGTCACCCAATCCGTCGGCGTATCGCGACACGCCTCCTTCACGAGGCAGCACGAGCACCTATGGCTCCGAATCCCCAAGATGTGACGTAAGTCTCCTCCATCTCCTTTTTCCTTTGTGCTCGAAAAAATCTAACAGAGCAGCCTGGAATTTTTCTTTGATAGCCAGAAGTCCTTCCGCATATCTCGATGGGCGATGTCCATCACCTCGCGCCCGCAAATGGCCAAGCACATGGCCTCGTAGGCGATTTAGGTTCGCAGATAAGTTCCATTGGTACGCAGCCAAACCGTCGCTGGTCACTTCCGGAGGGTGTGAACCCTGGAGGTTCTTTCCTGATGCAATGAAACCCCCTGGTGGATACGTTCTTCTCCTGCTTTGAATGCTTTTTTTTGTCTCGTCGAGCTTCGAATATCGAGCAAGACGTCGCGTGGATCTTATACTGTTAACTAACCAAAATATTCCCCCCCCTGTTACTGCTGTCGACGTCGTGCTCTTTTTGTTTTCCAGGTCTATCTCAACTGTCAGCATATATAGCATATAGAGTATTAATCGAATAACGCCGCATATACTTACCTCTCCACGCATACATGTTCCATATATCCAACCCCCCTCCCCTGCTCCACCATTGTGTTTCCGCTGCATCTTGTCTGTACTATATTATTTGGAAAGAGTTCCTAGCATCCATACCACCCATATTCCCCGTCGTATACCGTGCAATTGTCGCCTTCTTGACGTTGGCTAGAGATACTCCTTGCGTAGCTTGTAGATAGAAATGAATGCATTCCGCATAAACGCCTCGAAACGTTGGATCTAATGTCCGACGCGGTGGCATCATGTTTTTTTCATTTCACTCCTTCATTCCAGAGTCTTCATATTACTGTCAGGTAGATCATAAAATTTAATTTATTATCCGCCATACCAATCATGAAAAAATTTCAACTCGTAAGAAATCAGTCAAGTCCAGAGAAATGTTGAAGAAGGTGGAGTTGACAGGAGCTTGGCAACCGGGCTCTGTCATCGGTCGTCGGTCCTATTCGCGTAATCCTGAGGGACTCATGGAGCGTTCTTCCCGGGATAAAATTGGGATACCCATGATACTTTAAAGTTTAGCTTTGTTCATGTCGGGGAATAACTCCATACATTTTTCACTGATACTCATTAAATCAACGGACGCCATGACACGACGCAGCCGCAAGGTGAATTGTCCTCGGCGTGAACCTTCCAAATACATTGCCTAACTCGGAATAAAAGCCTTTGAACCTGGCCCGAAATTATTTGATGTCGGAGCGGGCCCCAATCAGAGTTCCAAGGGACAAATGACTATATCTGGCCCACTGGGACGGTTTATCCCACTGGAACAACGGCTCGAATATGCGGTCGTCTGCATGGCACAAAGCGTGTGGACAGGCAGAGGAATAAAATGGGGCATAAGGCGCTCGCACCACACGGTTCACGAAATCCAGGATTTCGGCGAGGCCCGAGACTTTGAATACGATGAGATCCATACCTAGGAATTTAGAGGCCTTGCCGAACTATTCATCGGGAAGGCGCGGCTTCATCATTAGCCACTTGGATTTTTTTTTCCTTAACGTACATGCATTATTTCATAAACTGGTCATACTGGTATCTTACAGCACTCACCTAATGCAAGGCCACAGTATCCCAACAAAGGACGGGTAGCAGAATGGGGATTGATTGCGCCGGTGCCTATTTCGGTACCACTGACGTGAAAGTTCAATATCAAGTCACGCTCAAATATAAAATGGGCTCCGTACTTACAGCACGAGAACCCGGCACAAGAATATATAATTCAAATAACTCTCATGTTCGATCCAGAGGTCCGAAATTACAGCCAGAGTGCTTATCAGAAGTCAATCGATAAATGCGAGATACAGGGGCCTCGATGTTCAGGGTCTAAATTCATATGGCCCGTGTCCCGTGTCCCCATGTCACTGAGCCTGAGCAGGAGGAGCGTTTCAATTCAAGCCACTTACACCCAGCGTTGATCGCTGTCCATAAATTTAGTGGATCCGTTGGAGTTTGAGTGTCGAGAGCGTCCTCGCCTGGGGGCGACAACACGTACGCAGGCCCTATATGACCCGAAGCGCAGTGCGTTCTGCACTTCGCCTATTGATTTGCAAGACGTGGATACATGTGCATCTTGTACGATCATCCAGTTGGAATGCAATGCATATGCATGATGGATGATCGTGGTGCCTGTCAAGAAGACCCGCGACGCTGATGAAACGGGTCGATGGAGAAGCGAACCAAACTTAGGCCCCCCCCCTTTCGCGTCGGATGCATGTAAATTACCTAAATCTATTGAGAAAGGCTGGGTCCAGGGGCTTTGAGCGCAGAGTCAATATTTTTAAAACAGTTATGTATGACGCAACAAAGGAAAATATCTCCTTCTGGCGTATGGGTCTAAAAGTTTTTGTGATAGGGTTCGAGGATAGACTTCAAGGGTATATATTTTTAGCTCTGTGCTGGTCTTTGTAGCCTGCGATCAGCTGGCTGAAGTCTGGCTAAAGTCAGGGGGAAGGTCTCGTTCATCAAATGGTAACATCATAACTTAGTGGGGACGGGATATGCCGATTGAACTTTATCCAGTATTCGCATCGTGCAGGTAACGAGTTTTTGGGTGCTCTTTAAGGTTCCGAGAACTTTTTGTTGAACGATCGAAATTTGGAGTTACTTGGAACGTACCTGCATGTGTTCAGATGTGAGCCTCGGAGTCTTAGCTCTTGTCTTGCGTTTGTGCCTCATGTAACATGTCGGCACGGAATGTCCTGGACTTGGATAGCATTCTTAGTTTCTCTTCTTTTTGGAAAAGAAAATCATAATAATGACCCATAATTCGTCGTTAATTATAATGTCGGGGTTCCACAGCGCTGGCGAGAGTTTTCATGTAACAGTGTTTTACCAAAGCAGACCAAATATTTGCTGCAGTATTTGTGGCTTTGCTTGGTCTTGATCCCATCACTGCTTGATTCGCAAAGTGGTATCTGGAATTAATGGACATAATAGTAAGTGATACTTAGGTAAACGACGCCGTAAACTTTGGTGATGTCTACGGGGTGATGTCAAACCAACTGAAGATGTCGGAAAAATAAGGGCTTCTCTAGCTTGACACTTGTAGCCATATGCAAAAATCGGATTTCTATCAGCGCTGCGCCGGTGATTGATTAGTTGTCGAACGCATCACGACAAGAACGATAAAATTAGATGAGATCAGACTATACCCCGTATACCTTCAAGTACTTCTGCAGCCTGAAGTTCTGGTGCCACCGCCGCGCATGTGTCGCGTTGGAGAAATTCGTGTGGGGAGAGGCGGACTGGCCTTCAGCCATCGGCGGTGCAAGAGAAACCTCGGAAGTTTTCCATATCCCATTGGATTGTATGTAATCCCGATGTTATGCTCTGAACGTGCGTAAGATCAAATAAAGTCATGATGAACAACTTCAAGTTTCCCCGGACCCCAATCCATCTACTTACATCTGCTATGTCACGAGGTTTTCTCATCGATCAAAAAGGGATCATGATGGTTTCTACCGTCCAGGGAAAATTGTTTTATTTTTAGGGTCTTGCACCGGTTCTGTTCTATTTAAAGACCCCGAAAGGTGGAATCACATAAGGACACCGACGCGCCCGCGGTCAAAAATGTAGTCCTAAAGTATCTATTAATACCGGCATCGCGTAATAAAGTTCATAAAAGTTCATGGGAAGCCGTGAAGAGTATGTAAATAAATACGCAATCATGAACAAATGAATGATGGCACAGCCGGAGATCGTCACTATTTTAGAACAAGGCTACACACAGTCCGACCGCGCCCAAGAACAGGCCCAGACCGTATTGCACGCGCGCACCTGACATCGCGCCCGATGCTGCTGCACTGGTCGTCGGTGATGCGCTTGGTGCAGAAGTATTAGCAGTTGAGGTGGGGGGCACAGCTTTAGCTGCCGCAAGGAACGCCTCGAAAGTGTTGCCTGTGGTAGGCGCGTTGACGGCGAATACCATTCCAGAAGAGCAGTGGTTTGTCTGGCCACAGTATATCCAAATAGGCTTGGTAGCCTGTAGAATAATAAATTAGGATGTCCGTAAGGCAATACAAAGACAACAAATCACGCACATCTTGTACTGTAAAGTTGAATTGAGGTAAATCAGCATCAGCCGTAGTGTTGGACACAGGTTGACTAAATTAGGGCGAGTGAGAATATGTTCAAAACAAAGAAATAAGAATACTTACAAGCCAGATTTTATTCCACCAGCAAGAGGCGAACAAGGAGCAGCGAACGAAGATTGGGTGACAGTATGATTTTTCGGGTTGAATGTAAATTCGATTACGTCTCCAGCATTGGCCGTGACGTTGTTCGGACTGTAAACCAGTTCACTATCGGGTCCGACTTCGATCGAAATCGTAACGCCTGTAGGGGGAGCACTTGCAGTAGTAGTAGCAGGTGGAGACGCCGAGGAACTCGCCACCGATGGGGTGTCCGAAGGGGCGGGGGAGTCGGTGGAGGACGGGGTTGCCAGTGCCTTAGCTTTACCTTGGAATGTCTCGAAGGAGGTAGCGGGATTAGAATTATCAGGGTTCAGGGCAAACACCATGCCTTGATAGTACAAAGGTCAGTATGTGACGAATCATACAACAGTTATTCCAGCGCACCTTGTTGACAGTGGTTAGTCTGTTGGCAAGAGAACCACAGGGGGTTGGTACTTGGGACAGTGTAAGACACCATAACAGAACCATCGTCGGCAGTAGCGGCAACGGGTTGGCTGTGAAATGTAAATGTCTGATTTTATGCAACTTGCAAATTAGAAGACTAACAAGCTGGAATCGAACCCGCCCGAAGGCGTACATGGGTTATCAAAAGAGGTCTGAGTTAAAGTATGGTTCTTGGGGTGACTGCCATGTTTAAATATTATTGCACAGTAAAAAAAAACAGGCAAAGCAAGGAGACGTACAAGATAAAAGACACAATGTCGCCCGTCATAGGAGCGAGGAAAGGTGGAACGTAAGTAAGGGTTCCATTGGGGCCAACGTCGATTTGAAACGTTTGTACTGCACTAACCAAAGGGAAAAGAGAAGAAACAGCAATCAAGCTCAGAGTCGTGAACATTATGGAATGTATACAAGAAAATGGTGGGGAGAAGTTAACATTTTTTTAGGCTTTTATAGAAGCGTGAAGGATCTTGATCTGCAATTGTCACCAACGTGAGCTAGTTTTGCGATTCCGTTATCTCCGGATGAGGAAGAATGCTGACAGGTTGGTTTGATGCGATGCACATGCTGTACATAAAGCTATGCCGTTGGCTTGTTGTAATATTCAAGGCTTGGTCCAATTCGTGAGGGTCCACCCGTCCCACGGAAATTGATACTTGATGGGGTTAGAATTTAATTCTCTGATCAAGTGGGGAGAAACGCGCATATGTACATCATGATCATGATGGTCTCTCACCTCTTGCCGCATGGTGGACAGCACTTAAAAGCAGTGATATGGCGGTGACAGTAATAATATCATCAGCGAGAAACCCGAGATATGCTTATTGTGTAAAGTACAAGGTGTATCATTATTAGCGAGAACCCTGAAATATGCGTTTTGACCTCCAACATTCTCTTGTAAACAATAGTAGGCCGAGGTTTTGATCCGATAAGGGCAAGCTAAATATAGTCCCTCATATGTAAATAGATAATAATTAAGCTGTGAATGCAGTACTTATAAAGAGTTTGTTTCTAGTACATGACCCTAGTCATAACAGCATCATCCTGCAGACAAGTTTATTCAAATCTTAAATATGATTGATTGAATCATGCTATAATCAAATGTAGGGCCCGAATCAATATCAGTCAACTTGCGATCTGCTTTTCCCACAACCAACCATGTTCATGCACTACTTCCTTCCACTCAACCGGGCCACCCTCTTATTCTTCTCTTCCCAACCGAAAGAACCGTGCGTAGCTCAAGTGTTCATCAAACAGGCGCAGTATGTGCAGAATGGCCCTCAAGATGCAAACTTTTATACAAATCTTCACAGCACGAATACAATAAACGAGATAGCGACATTTTACCTGGCCCAGCACGCAATCACAGTACGTCTTTTACTTTAAAAATGAAATGACAAGAACATTCGATGCGCTTAAAGCCAAAGCCACTTGCTAATCCTTCACTGATGCGTTTCTCGATTTCCCCAGAAAGCTGTCGAGACTATCGTACACGCGCATATAACCAGCGACTCTCCTCTGCCACAGAATCTTGATATCGAGGGAGAAGGGTATGTGTTGCATGGACGTGCGTCTTTTTTTCGTCTCTACCTGTGATTCTTCATATCTCCGGGCTAACCGTGTTCCCAACTCTCCGCATGTATGCTTTTCTCTTTTTCAAATCTGCGTCCAACTGTCTACATCCTACATCATTTTTCACTACATATATGCGCGTCTTATGCTTCTTGTTCTATTCTCGTCGTCGGCCCCCAATCTCTACCTAACAAACAGGACATAAACCCTGGGTATACGGACGGGAACTATCCGAATCACTTTTCTGGGGTAAATTCGCCATACGTCCCTGTCAAGACAAGTGGTTTTTTGAATTTGAGCTGAAGGACTGATTTTTTCTATCATGATTTGGACGATAACAGTGTTTGTTGCTCGCTTCGAATGTTGGCTATGGCTACCGAGCAATTTGTAGAACCGTTGAATCTCACAATGTTAAATCCTGGCCGTCGGACGCGACGTTTTAACGTTTAACGTTTGCACGACTGCAAGCTGAGATCTCGTCATATTAGGATGCCCTAATGTAATAGATGCTGTAGTTACAGCTGTTTCTGGAAACCTTGTCTACCGCGGTTTGTGATACAATAGATAGGGGGGCTAACAAAAAACAAGTAGCCCACCGTGGGGGTCGAACCCACAGCCTTCAGATTATCCGTCAGATCAAATCTGTATACACAGATGCCGCCTAAGAGTCTGACGCTCTACCGATTGAGCTAGGCGGGCTGTAGTTACGTGCAATTCAAGGTGGTTCAAGAGTCTGCAACGTCAATATAGTCAGTACAAGTTTCAAGCTTTTATCCATCACAGCGCCGAGAATTGTTCTTCAATATTTCAAGTTGAAGCGTTGGTGAAAGTTCAGCTTAACACTTGTTGGCGGAGACAATGAGGTCTACAGTAGCCGAGAGTGACGAGGCTCGGTGGAGTAGGCGATCAGGCCTACCGTGGCAGAGATCTAGCAAGGCTCGGAGGCGTGTCGAGTAGTGCGCGGTCTGGCTAGCACGCAATGACAAGAACATTGATTCGTCCCGATGCTACACTATTTAATCTGATACAGTTCGGGTAGCTCAGGCCAGGGCGCCCCTACTACTTCTTGACTACGTTGGGCGCGCTGGTTGGCTAGCAGGTCATGACACAGGGCGGCGCAAGGTCACCTCAGAAAGTCACGGCGCTATCCCAATTTCTCGATTGAAGCGTTTGGGCTTGTCGGTCGTCTAATTTTCAATCACAAGCACCAAAATAAAGTTCAAGAGTTATAGGAGTCTGATGCCTTCACTTTGGATCAGTCCTGTGAGCAGATGAACACTTCTTATTTATGTCCTGGTTACTAATGTAACTACAGTAATTCAAGACCAATTGGTTGAAAAATTGTAAAAAAAGAATTATGACATACGGATCATCGAAAGAAATGTACAGAAATGTAATAAGAACTGCCACGGCATCCATCAATAACCACTCGCACACTGGTTTTAGGACTGTTAGGAAATTTAGACCTGATCTCCTGTAGGACAGTCAAATCAGGTCCGGAACGGGAGCGATGCTATCTCACTTTTTATTCTTACCCTTGTTCTCCTTTCGTACAGTACCCGCATTATTCTCCTCGAGATCGGGCAGCCATCAGGTAGGTTGAATCTCCTCGAAAGTAAGGAAATGACCACCGCCCGAACAAATATATCTTCTTTTCTCAATATCAAGAAGCCAGGGACTATCCTTCAGTCCGGCAGAGCACCGTTTGTAGGGCATATCGGCTAGTGCTAACTCCATCTTCTATAAGGATAGGAGAGTTGGCTATAGAAGGTGGGTTGCGCCAAAACTCGTCTGCCTCTTCCTTTACCTTTTGTTCCTCTTCATCCCACTGCTGCAACTCTTCGAACGAAATGAAATGACCACCATCACCACAAACGTATCCGTCGCGACCCTTATTGAGGTCCCAGGCGTAGCCGCTTGGACACCGCCTTTCTTTTGGTAACTTGGCCATTGCAAGTTCAATTTTTTTGATGAGTTCTGGATCGCCTCTCGAAGGAAGCTCCTCTACAGCCTGCGTTGCCAGTAACTCTGCCTGCTGAGCTTCCTGAGTAAACTTATCTGCCTCTTCCTTTACATTTTGCCCCTCTTCAGGATTGTCCCACTGCTGCAACTCTTCGAACGAAATGAAATGACTGCCACCAACACAAACATATCCACCGCGACCCTTATCAAGTTTCCAGGCATAACCACTTGAACACTGCATTCCTTTTGGTAGCTTGGCTATTGCGAGTTCGATCTTTTTTACGAGTTCTGGATCGCCTCTCGAAGGCGCATTCGGAGAGAGCTCCTCTACGGCCTGCGTTGCCAACTCCGCCTCCGTCCCTTTCTTATCCTCAGTTTCTTGCACCTTCTCTGCTGGCGCATCATCCTTCTGTTCCTCTTGCTGCAACATCTTAACTGCAGCTTCCTCCAGTTCAATTTCGTTCTTCGTCTTTTCAGCCACCGTTCGAAAAACTCTACTGTTTTCGTCTTGCTCTCGCTTACGTTGCTCTTCTTCCGCTCTCATATGTAAAGCTTTCAAAATTTCTTTATGTCCTTCACTTTCCACCATAGCCCAAATGGACGATGAAATACTCTTGAAGGTTGGCCGTTCTCCAGCAGAATGAGCCCAACAGCGTTCAACAAGATCAATCAACTCGCGATCCATCGTCGCTGGACATTTTGGCCGTTCCTGTTTATCGATGACTCGTCGATATAATGCAAGCTCACGGGTGGTATCGCTAAACGGAACCTCGAGGGTATATACTTCCCAGGCTGTGATCCCAAAACTGTATACATCGACTGGGAAGTTGAGTTTTTCGTTTTCCATCAGCTCGGGTGCCATCCAGCGCAGTGTTCCTTTCGTTTTCTCCTTCCCTGTGCCGTTCAGCGAGGATGTTCCTGCTTGATCCTTTATTTGGGAGATGCCAAAGTCCGAGATGAGAGCCATCCCATCACGATCAATGAGGATATTTGCCTGTTATCTTATTCGGCATCTGGCGTGGACAGTATAGGATGAAAGAAATTTCAACTTACACCTTTCAGATCAGCGTGGATGATAGAATTGTTATGAAGATATGACATTCCTATGCTGACTTCATGCACCTAAGCAGGTATTAGATTTTGTCTTAGTGAAAAGTAAACTCATACGAGTTTTAAACGGTTTTTGGAGGCATTTGCGTGTAGATATTCAATTATATTCCCGTTCCGACAGAATCGCGAGACCATAAATGGCTAGAACATATATTGGGAAGTTCTTAATCAGAGATAGGGTGAGCGGCACATACACGTGTCGCTTCAAGGCATGCCCCGTAGAATTGAACTATTCGTGGGTGGGATAATTTGGACCTTGGTAATGATATGAGCATTGAATGCCTTGTGTGATCGTCGACCATACCAGATTGCTATTTCATTTTCGACCGACTACAAGAACAAATAAGACCATGTGAGTTATTGTACAATACAAATGTACTATACCTTGAGAACACTTCGATTTAAGCTCCGAGCGTCCTCGATATACATCTCTTTAACAGCCACTACCTATCCAGGAACGTAAATGTGCGTGAAATGAAGAAAAAGAGAAATGGACATACTTCACCTTGCCACATCCCTTTGAAAACTGTCCCAAAACTACCCTGGCCTACCTGTGAGTCTACATCATCCCGATTAAAAGTAACTTCCAAACTGGTAAGCTGCCATGTAGACACGATTGGGATGGGTGCTCTAGATAGTCTCTGTAAGGCCCCGACCGCGTGCTGCATAAACTTGTCAGATGGTGTGGCCATAGATGATACCGAAGACTGAATATTTTGGACATGCTTTTCCAGGTGTTAATTAAATTAGACATAATTCAGGTCTTGGTCGTGTTTACCTTGGTAAGCGCAACAAGAAGTTCTTCAGTGCGTATGTGATTTTCTTGAAGTGAATGTAGTATCTTATAATCATTCTGAGAAAGGGTGTTTAAGTGTGCGACTAGGTCTGCATGGTCAACTGCAGCTGCTTCTGCCATACTGTCGGCGATTTCGCGTTGGAGACGTGTGCCATCAATTTGTGCGTAGATCTGAATATAAGAATCAGACATATGCAAGAACATATTGCGATATACAGACATTGAAAATAGATATTGCATCTAACAACTTGGCTTCAGCTGCTTTCAGTTCTCCGTCTGTCTTATGCTGGTGCAAAAGTCTCCAAGCAAACGGCTGGTTTGCTAAATTGGCAATGATATCTCTCACAGAAATACAAAGTCTGCAAGACAGCTCAAGTGAGAGTTGAATACTGTCGGTGTATTTACCAACTTTGCTAGAACATGTATGTTTTCTCGCATCAAGTCTGATGGTTCGTCACGTCGGATTTGATTGGACACAGCGTCCACAAGATTCTGGCAGCGCTGAATTAAGATGTTACATCGTTGCTTGTTCCCTTTAACAAGTTCATATTGCTGCCTAGCGGAAGTAAGGGCATCGGAACTAGCCTGGACTACCGTTCTGTGATCATTGTGAACGAACAACTGTAGATAATCATGGCTCAGTGGCTTCCCTTCCTTCTCCAAGTAACGCACCTCGCTAGCCGCTTGCAACGTTCCTCCATTTACAATAGGTTGACTAGCTCCTGGAAAAAAACTGGAGACACTCATATTGATGAGACCAAAGATTGGCCGCCAAATAGTGGCTTCAGAGCGGGAACAGACTTGAGCAAATCGATCCACTGTAATCTCACGCCAACGAACATGTGTTGTCCGGCGCCAATTGATCCTCTTGAGACTTGCAAGGAAATGACCTCTAACTTGTTGCTATTGTCAATACTATTTGGTGCTGGTCGTTAAAACAGCGTTAAACTGTGTGACCTAATCACGTAGTGCCATGACCCTTCTTAAAGTCTTATCTGTAGGTCAGTTAGGCGGATTGTCTTGATATATAATATTAAGCACTTACAACTGTGAATGGCACACAAACTTGGAACAAAAATCTCGTTCTATCTGCGCATACGTTTGGTTGTCCAGGCGCTCTCTTGCGATCCTGCCTATTATATATAGCTGGGATCATACGAAGTCATTTCAATGTATGTTCCACCGTTGTTTACGGCGAATAAGACAGAGAAACAAAGCATAGATGTCAAATTTACAAAGTTCTGATTAGTGTTCAACTTCAACAACGTCACTTTAACTTTGAGGGCTACTTTGTCACGTGTTTTCCCTTCTTCCGAGACACTGACCTCCCACAACAATATCTACGGTGGAGACACTGGTCCGTGGACATGCAGAAACCACTGGCACGGCGGCTAGTCACAAGGACATTGCACATCTGGAACCATAACCTCAACAACGAGCACACGCTTCCGACGAAGGAGGACAAGAATAGGTAGTACTGGACATTAGCGTCATGACGTTCAGTCACGCTGGCCAGTGGCTCGAGATGATACGTCGCACAGTGTCACTTGCTGCAGTTGAAAACTAACACTGCTGTAAATTATGATTATTTTTTCACATTTTTATCTACTAAAATTGTGTTACCATTGTAGCAATGATCTAGAGTTGATCCATGATATTTCTGCTCAGGGATTCAGGCATGCTACACTTTCCAAGTGCTCAGATAACTATTTCTAAAGTTGAGCCGACGAGATAGCTGTGCCCATGTGCATATATCTGACAAACTCCTTCCAGACTACTGTTCAAACATATTATGAAATCTCGAAACTAGTCAAATATACGCGGTGCAACATTGAATCAATTGAGTGAATAAAAAAGTGAATGCTCAAATGCAAGTATCCTCACATAGTAGCCTGAATCTCCTCAAATGAAATAAAATGACCACCACCAGTGCAAACATAACCGCCGCGAGCTCGGTCAAGGGTCCAAGCATACCCACTCGAGCATCGCCTGTCAGGAGGTAAATTAGCCAATGCATCTTCGATCTTCTGCATGAGCCCCGGATCAGCCGTGTCAGGTGCATTGCGTGCGAGTTCCTCTGCTGCCCGCTTTGCAGCCTCCGCCGCCTCCGCCGCAATTCTGTCTGCCTCTTCCTTAGCTTTACGCTCTTCCTCCTCCTTACGCCGCTGTCGCTCCTCGAGATCATCAAGCCAAGTCGCGGCTACCTCAATAGACAAGCACCGTGCGGTCTTCTCAGTTGGATACTCGTAAACATGGAAGTTCAAGTACAAGTTGGTATTTTGTGTAAGGCGGATGTTAGGCGTGATCCAGTGTTGGTCGAGGTAATGGCTCCATTGGGCACCACCGCCGTTACATTTGATGGCTGGTGCTGAGGACAAGCACAACGCCGTCGCGCCATCTACCAGGCGTGGCGCGTACCCGCTGCCAGTGTGATACAAAGAAGGGGTCGCTGCAGTGTCGACCAGCCCCACCGGACGACCGCTGTTAGTGAGCAAAGTGTCAGTCTGCACAACAGCGTTTCCATTGTCGTAGGTGGTCGCGTATTTGACTGTGTACACAAGCTCTTTGAGTGTCGGGTTGATCAAGCCGCCTGGGATTGGAACCGCAATGGTCACTGCCCAGTCGTTACGATCTGATTTAGTGGTTAGGTCGGGGATGTCCTGCTCTGTGAGCTTTGCGAAAGTGCGCTCGATTCCTGTCTCATCGATTGGGTACACAGTAGGCGTGCTCGTCGCGTTATTCGTGTACGTATATGCAGCGGGATGGCTTCCTGGCACAACGACGGCCGACGGTTGAACGGGCGTAAATTGCACGATAGGCGCAAAGTTCGAAAAAGGGAAGGTATTGGCCGACCCGGTGACAGTACCGGTGGAAGGATTTGACTGCGCAGACATTATGGTTTGACTTTTTCTTACAGCGACGGCGAAGGTTTATGTGCTTTTATAATTTCAACCTCAGCGCCTACTTCCCTTCGCTTCTAGATTCATGTTCTTGGAAACTGTGTATGTTGTGATTGATTTCCCTTTTCTGGATGAATGACATGGTCGGCACACTTTTTGTCCCAGTGTGATATGCCGTGTGATGTGCCTGGCACACGCCTGGGGACCGCTAGTTCCAAGATAAGCCACCAATTACAAACATCCAATAGAAGCCTGTGCGCGAACTGCATTATTTTTGAAGGTCGTGAGCGCTCCACCCACCTTCGAAGCTCTTTAACTGCGCAGGATATCAAATGCCGAGCATCTGTAGCTCCAACAGGTACGGATTCCCTTGTTGTACCTGTCTAACTGACATTTGATTTTACGCTAGGCACCCGGGTGGTACCTGACTTTTTTGTCAACGTCTATTGCAATATTAAGAATAATTAAATTGCACAGATGGCGCGTGTGAGAGTGTACTTGAGTAGGCATCGTTGGACGGCGGATAGTCTAAGGCTGTGAAGGCGCCCGGTGGAGTATCTTTTCCATCATGACTTCTCTTCCATGCTCAATGTCAGAGTTGTCATTCGTGCGTTGGTAATCCGCACAATTATTCGAACCAAAAGAAGTGTTGACTTGACTGAATGCACCATCGGCAAGTAGCTGCGTGACTGTAGGACGGCTTCCTCCCTGGGTGTGAAATTCAGCAACACTTGTCTTAAGTATACAACAACTCATTAAAATTAGTAAGGTCGATTTCTACATGAGTTGCGTGTGTGCGCTTTGTGATAAGCATGCAAAGTGGTTAGTCTCACGAACCAATTTTAGTCAGTCGGGTAGAACGTGGACATTAAAACTACTGCAGATTACATGGGTGTGAAACAACATTGATCGATATTGTTCAAGAGTGTGTTATTTAGCTTGAGACTGACTCGTCGTTAAAAAAACTTGAGTTGAGGATTTTGGTCACTATGAGCTCATGAGGCAAAATACCTACAACTGCAGATATTTACGTACTAAGTACATAGAATGAATAATATATTACATATTTTGGGCAGCGGAACAGAGGTAGGGCTGACCTGATTATCAATTCACAAGGGCACACAAGTACTAAGGGCCATTTAAGGATATACTTATTAGGGCAGTCGAAACAATTTAAGCAGTTCAATATTAAAGAGTCTGAGAGGAGAATTATAAATGAAGACTCAGGCAACAAAATATCATGCACGTAGCACCGAGTCATTCCCAAAACACTGTCCCATTTATTGATCACACTGAGCCTGAGAGTCTGGAGGGGTATTGTATATTAGTACATGAGAAAAGAATACCAAAAGTGCATGTGACCGTCTAAACCGTCGCTCGGAAAGGGAGACGGTGATATGTGATCTCCGGACCCCAAAAAGAGGGAGAGAATCCTAAAGTTAGGAAGGACTATAGAATAGTAGTTTGAACCATTACTTGAGAGGGATTGTCGGGGATATATGATCTCCGGGACACCATAACGCCCAGCAGAGATGGAAAAGTGGAGAGACAGCCAGACAGAGGGATTATATCCTTCCTTGCCTTAATAAGAACTGCAGCAGGAAAAAAACATATAAAGAACCTCACGGTCTAGCCATACCAGCAATTTTGCGCACCAGCTCTAACGACCACAAAGAATACAATGTCTGAATACATCATCGACATCGCCCTTCTCCATACTTCCCAGGGCCCCCACAAATTCGCAGTCGTCGATCAAGCAGTATGGCACTACGCCAACGGGGGTACGATCCATAATAATGGCACGTTGATCACCATCCGCATGGGCGGGAGCGGCACATCCGGGGGATTGCACTTTATAAACAGCGTGGGGGAACAATTTATCCTTATTGCTGGTGTGCACAACTACGGGCTCTGGTTGGACATTGTCCCAGACGTACATGACCACGACACGGCGGAGGCGTTCTTACCAACATATTATGCAGGGGGAAGTAGAAGCAAGATAAATTTGGTACAGGAGGTTCATAAGCGGACCTCAAGAGGCACAGCGATAAACTTCAAATTGGAGGGCACGAGTCAGAACGAGCATAAATATTCGACGTCTTTGCTTATAGGAAACTTGGGATGAGCTGTGAAGGTTTTGTAGAGGTCGAACGTTTTTCCCGATTGTAAAAGACGACATCATCATTGCAAATGTACTTTTTTCTTGTTGCTAAAAATATTACATGTTAGGATTCGACGCGTTATTCAAATAATTTCCAGAGGCATGAGAGTGCGCACCCAAATTATGGTCAAGACCTCCGTCGTGGACGTCCCTATTACATGATCTAGTAGAATAACACAAGAGTGCTTGCGGCGGAGGCTTACGGGAGCAGCTGGGATTGTAATTTGGGCAATATCCTTGAGCGTTCAACTGGGGGGTAAGTTTGACAAGAGATAAAAGTTATCCCAACCTAGTTATCCCTTGCGAGTTCTGATCTTCCACATGCCATCCTTTGCCCTTGCCAGCCCTGCAAACATGACATACTCCCCTAGATATCTAAGCCTGTCCCAGGCTCACGCCGACACCGCCAACGCGCCGCTTCCTAGACAAGAAGCTCTTAACAATGCCACCACGGTCCGCGTCAGTGAACTCCTCATTCCAGTATTCCTCGTTTGTGATGCTAATGGACAGCTACTGTCACGTTTGGAGGAGAACATCGTGTACGGTCACGCCGCACGGTAGTACCATCCTGACGCCTATGTACCACGGGAGATGTGGGTGGAACAACCACATTTGTTGCGCAGGGGGAGTTGTAGCGAGTTGATCGAGATATAAAGTGTAAGTGTAAGGTGTCGCCTTCAAGTTTTAGAGGGTTTGTACGCAAACCGAACAGAATGGGTGAATCCCGTATGGGGTATGTGAGAATGGGGTTTATCGTCCGCTTGGTGAAATCAGAAAACTGTCTCGACCGAGTAGCAGGTGAGTTTTTGAGGGATTTGAGCGTAGAAAATCTGTCTATTGACCTAAAAGTTCCAGGTGAGACCGACTTTTGCCTATCCTCAATAGATATGACAAGATGCCTCGACGAGGACTGTAATCTTGGCGCTTAGCGAGGTTCTTCTCGTCGTATATATCACGTTTGGGATAAGCTGGGCCCGATGACATTGATTGCTGGATGGCACGCTTCGCTCGACTTGAGTGCTTACGGTCTGATGCATGGTTGTACTGGACTGGTGCCGTGGGATCCTGTACTTGAGTAGTGAAGCGCGAGCTAGGTGGATAGGGTGAGTACGGCGAGCCTATGTTTGTGGCCGTATGCGACGGGCCTATTAAAATAAATGTGGGGGCATTTGGGGTCGGTGCCAAATATGTTGATGTAATTTGAGCATAAGTCTTGTCATGAGCACTTGGAGGATAAAGATTAGCATGGAAGGGACATGTATCCGCGGTACTAGCAGGGTTAGGGATACTAATATATGTTAGAGGAGATATATTTTGTCTCTGTGTACTACTCAAACCATGATAGCTTGTTTCTCCAAGTTGTGGGTCGGAGAATGAAGCTCGGAGGCTTGTCATTCTGAAGAAACAGGGACTGGTATCGCCATCAACACAAATTTCAGAAGCAATCAAAATACTATGTGTGCTTGTTGTTCAACAGCTTCCATCGTTGATTCACCGGTTTATACTTGAAATTTGACATTATACTTACTCTTAAGCTTCATGTGCAACCAGTTGCCGTTTCCTTTTACGCTTCAAATCAAGTTAAAGCTCAAGCGATCAAGGTCCGTAACCCTTTACGCAGCGACTCAATTTCCATCACGTAAGCTTATTTACATGTATTGTGTCCAGGGGCCGTGCAATCAATCGGTCATCATGCGGCATTTCACGACTGTCCGTCTTGCCATTGCAGTCCTTTCCCTTCGCCGTGCAGTCCAGACGTCAGATATCTATTGATCATAAGTGACCACGATTGGACAGGCCGCTCTAGCAACCATAATGCATTATTCGAATAGTGACAGCAGGAAGTAATTTCTTGGAAGAGAAAAATTAGCGCTGGGCGTCACATGTCTTGGGCTGTCGGCGTCAGAGCGCAACTAATCAATCTATCATCTTCTTTCTCTCCTTGCTCTCACCCACCCACATCACTACTTGTCGCCCCCTGCCTTTGGTAGAATTTCACCATGGCTTCTAGCTTTTTCCCAGGATCTACTCAACCTGTGGTGAATGGAGGAACTCTGCAATCAGCCAACGATGTGAGTCCCATTAACACCTGCCCAAGGCCCTCTGACTGAAACGTAATCACACAGTTATTTATTTACAACGACCACAGAAGTGCTGTCGTAGCTAGTTCCGATGCCCTCGCTTCTGCTAGGCAGCAATACGATCTCGTCAAGGGGAACAAGAAGCGATGTAATATCTTAATTCAGCGTTGTCAGAATCTTGTGGATGCTGTGTCAAACCAAATTCAACGCGGGGGATTACCAGCGTTAATGCAAGATAACATACATGTTCTAGCAAAGTTTGCAATACACCTCGATCTGATTTGGTTCCCCGCCTAAACTGTGATTCCAGTGTCTGTATCTCAGTCAAAGATATCGTTACAAACTTGGCGAACCAGCCATTTGCATGGAGACTTCTCAACCAAGATAAGACAGACGGAGAACTCAAAGTAGCAGAGTCCAATCTATTACATGCGATATCTATTTTTAATGTTCGTATGCCATAAAAACCTCTTCATTTGTGTCTAATTCCAACGTCAGTTTTCTGCACAAGTCGACAGCACACGACTCCAACGCGAAATCGCCAACAGTATAGCCGAAGCAGCCGCAACCGACCAAGCGGAGCTGATCTCGCACTTGAATGATCTATCCCAAAACGACTACAAGATATTACACTCACTTCAAGAAAATCACATACGCACTGAGGAGCTTCTTATTGCGCTTACTAAGGCAAGCGGAACCCAGAGCTTGATTCCAGTTATAATCTAACATCTGTGATAGCATGTCCAAAATATCCAATTTTCGACCACACCTTCTGGAAAGTTCATGCAGAATGCGGTCGGGGCATTGCGGAGGCTATCGAAGGCACCCATCACGACTGTATCTACGTGGCAGCTTACGAGTCTTGAAGTGACGTTTAATCGCGATGATGTGAACTCCCAGGTGGGCCAGGGAAGTTTTGGGACCGTGTTCAAAGGGTTATGGCACGGCGAAGTAAATCCATTGATATTTCCTAGTATTACTCTTCCATTCACACTCTTGGATAGGTGGTGGCTGTCAAAGAGATGTACATTGAAGATGCTCGGAGTATAGACCGCAATGTTCTCAAGGTGAAACCTTCTGCCTTGGCCAATAGTGTAACTGTCTTATTCTGTTCTTTCAGTCGGTCCATAATGAAATAGCAATCTGGTATATTTGGCAATTAACTATAAAGTCTATCTAATACTCACGTCATAACCAAGGTCTAGATTATCTCACCCACGTATGGTTCAATTTTATGGTGCATGCCTTGAAGCCACACGCGTATGTTCATCTTATTCCACCCCTCCTTCACGGAGTCCCTGAAACATGATACAGCCGTTTTTGGTTTCACGGTTCTGTCAAAACGGAAACATACTCGACTACCTGAGGAAAAATCCGTCCAAAGACCGTCTAAAACTTGTATGCATGTTATTGAAGTCAAGGCTGGGTCTAACATCTATAATCAGATGCACGGAATCAGTGTAGGGATGCTGTACCTTCACAATCAATCTATCATCCATGCTGACCTCAAGGGCGTATGTCGAGACCTTTTAATCCTATATTTAAATACTGAACAAATTTTAGGCAAATATTCTCATTGATCACGATGGAACGGCACTCATCTCTGACTTCGGTATCTCTCAACTAAAGGATCAAGCAGGAACATCCTCGCTGAACGGCACGGGGAAGGAGAAAACACAAGGGACATTGCGCTGGATGGCACCCGAGCTTATGGAGGGCGAAAAACTCAACTTCCCTGTTGATGTATACAGCTTTGGAATCACAGCCTGGGAAGTATATACCCTCGAAGTTCCGTTTAGTGATATCCCTGAGCGCGCATTCTACCGACGAGTCATCGACAAACAAGAGCGACCAAAATGTCCACCGACGATGGATAACCAGCTCATTGATCTTGTTGTTCGCTGTTGGGCTCACGAGGCTACGGAGCGGCCCACATTCAAGAGCCTCTCCTCGTCCATTTGGACCATGTTAGCAAGTGTGCGAAGCAAAGAAACCCATACAAGAGTAGAGGCAGAGAATCGTGAGAGAGCGCTCGAGGAAAGAATGTCGCGGACACTAGTAGCCGATCCAACGGGAATCGACGTGGCAAGGACTGCGATTAAACGAGATCTGGATGAGTTATACAAGCCGATACAAAATGAGCAAGCCGCCAATAAGCAGAACATCGAGGCTGTGGATATGAAAGCCAAAGGAGAGGAGCTACTTGGCCATTGGTTAGGTGCGCAGAGTCGGGTCAACACGATTTCGACTATGGAACGAGATCAGGAGAAGAACTACAGTCCGATACAAAGTGAAGATGGGGAGATCTACCGTCCGACCTACAGTGAGCCAGCCGCCAATGAGCGGAACGGTTTGGAAAAAGAAGCGAAAGCAGAAGAGCTAGCTGCCAGTTGGATAAATCAGGACCTGCTTAGCAAGTGGTTAGAAACACAGCAAATTTCGAGGAAACGTGAGCTCAAGGAGGGGACTCCAACGGCCGATTCGAAACCATATAAATTTGAGGAAGAACTCAACGAAGACAAAGACGAGGAAACAGCAAATAAAATCGCTCGGGAGGCAGCGGAGGCTAAGTACCGAGCTGCAAAAGCAAAAACGAGTAATAGTATGGGGATTTTTTCTCGGAATGACGTTATGGATCAGATTAAGACTCGAGGTTACACGTCACCTGACACTGAAATGCCGCAGAAGCCTTTGTTGACATCGATTCTTCCTCCACGTCCGCGTCCATTTGGTCGGAGGTCATAGCCGCAATATTATGCTTGTAAGCTTAAGGTCAATACAAGAGGTACCATCTGACAGATGTATATGTCTTCTAATGATGGGCACGGGCTGGCATTATTTCGATGTGTGTTGAATAAAATTGGCAATTTTTGCATTTTAAAAAATAGTACCCCGGATCATCGGATGCCACAGTCGCGCTGATCACATACCTTCTTCGACCCTTGGCGGATCCACAAGCTTTGTACAAGCACCAGAAAAATTCCTTCAGGTCGTACTGGTCGTTCCCCCTATGTCCCACACCTCTCTTATGTATATGAAAGTCGAGGAAGATAAGGCAAACATCTATCGTTTTTCAGAGTTACAAATTCATGCACTAGAAGTTACCTCAGTTGTATCGCAGTCATGTTGACTCGATTTATAGACCCAAAGTTCTCAGTGTTAATTCAAGATACAAGGTAGGATGTACAGGAGTGTGGCATAGAAGGAATAGGTCAATGTCTGTAGTATGTGCTTATAAAATTTCTGGGTTGATATGTGCCTCGGGAAACCCATTTGCCTTGATACGAGGCAGAAGCCAGAAGAAAGGAGTTGCATAAGTTATGTCAGTTGACACCTTGCCACTTCCGCCAGTCAGGAGGCCACCAATTTGGCCAAGGCCATCAACAATGATAGAACCAGAGTCACCAGAGTCAGAGAACGGACCAGACTTGCCATCATAGGGGAGAATTGACCATTCTTTAGAAGTCTCACATGTCTGATTGGTGAAGTACTGTCGAACATATGAGAATATGCCATTCGCGCGACCAATGGTGACGCCAGTTGTATTGCCACGCTTGATGACAAAGAGACACTTTTCACCGTTGATGTCAAACTCGTTGGGGTCACGCATACGTTCCTCCGAGATGATGCCCTGAAGTCGAAGAAGGCGGTCCTCGGAGTACTTGAAGGTCGTAGAGCCATCATCACGGACATACATCTTTGACGTGAACATGGGGGCCGGAATATCAGTCCCTGGAAAAGACCAATTGAGCAAGAACAACTCAGTAAGATGAAGCAAGACACACCCAGGTCGATACAATTGCCTCTAAATGCCTTCTTGAGCTTGGTGGTATCAAGCTTGATGATAGCATAGTCCTCGGTAAAGCCTTCTGCACCTGCATTGACCGTGATACGAGGGGCGCGGACGACGTGCCCGATGATGCGCTGCTTGGGACTGCTCCAATCCTTCTTGACTTCATCATAGAACTTCTCCAGTGCCTCAACAGCCTCCATCGCCTCTTTCAGTTGCCACTGCCTCTTCTCCATTTCTGTCTTATCCACGGCAACATCGTCCTCATCCTCGCCCTCTCGAGCCATCCTGCTCCGGGTCTTCAATGTCTCAATCCGCTGCTCGTAAATGTTGATATTAATACCATGGTCGCTAATCCTGAGCTTGATGGAGCGCAAGAGGTTGTCGAATGCCCGAGTGCCCAGGAGGACGACGTTGTGACGAGGCGCAAGGGTCCTTGGGCGGGGGTAGTCGTGGTTGAGACCCTTATTCGGCGAGAAGACGACGTGTCGCGCCGTGACAAGCAAGACATTCCGACTGTCGCCACCTTGAGCGAGGTAAAGACCACCTGTGCCCTCGGCGTAAGGGGTAGACTTGGCAGCAATGGAGAGCCCAAGTGCAGCAGTAAGAGGACCGCGAACGTCGACGGTGGGGTTGACGTCGGACACGGGTTTCAGGAGGCCGGGACCGACAGATCGGGTGTAGATAGAACCCCTGAATTCTACCTCAACACCATCCATGCCAAACCCCCGAAGAAGGTCAAGGCACCCGTTTGCAGAGGTGCGAGCGTCCTCGCCCGAAACTGTCTCAGGGTCAACCCCAATCCATAAAATGACAGGGCCGATGGGACCTTCTCCAGCTTTAAATCGGACCACATCGATGGACGTCCAAGGAAGGTCGTTGTTGTCGAGGAGCTGCCATACCTTGGGACCCAATTCGTCCCAGACGCTGTTGATCTTGTGACCGAAAACCGCGTGAAGTTCCTTACGAACATGGTACGCTTCGGGTCCAGTGGGCATTATCCAAGGCGTCGTGCTCGAACGGTACACGAGCTGAGGGGAGGATGGCAGACCTGCGTAGTAGAACACGGCCTCCTCATTGGAGACCAAGGCCAGCGCGGAATCGCCCTGAAAGGTCAAGTCAGAATCAGTTGGGGAGAGCATCAATCCCTGGCTGCTTTCTCTGGCAAGGGTCATGACAGAATCTGTCGATGAGTTTATTGTAATAGAGCGAAAGGAGACCGTTTTTCATAGTCAGAGAAAGGAGAACCCTCATGCGGATCCTGCTACGAATCGAGTGTGTTTTAGATCAGTTTGGAACGCACAGCCAGGACTCGATTGCTCTTTGCCATTGCCAACATCAATATGCGCCCACGTATGAAGGATGTTAAGCCGAGACTGCTTTACAAAAGACTGTGAAGATGAACGAAAACACAAACATTTCTGCGGCCAAAGAAAAGGCGATCCGCGATTTGTCAAGGCATCTGCGTACGTTGGGACTAGACGATATATCTTTGGATCCCGACAACATAAATATATATCCCAGTACTTATTTATCCACCGCCTTTTGTTAATATTATTTTTAACCTCTATGACAGCACTTGTGTCTCCATCCGCCACTCTGCGCGACCTGGGTGACGGCATTGTCACGATCATAATCTTTCCAAAGGTTCCGGTTAACAAACAACCCGCGCTGTCACCACTTGCTCAAACGCGGTCGAAAATTATGGTAGAGGCCACTCCCGAGCGACCCCTTAGCAGAAGGAAGCACAAAACAGAGGAGCCTGGTATGCAGTCAATTGTGTTTTTTGTAGCTGAACTGATCTGGTATCCAGAGTTGCGTCCTCCCGGAGATTCCCAGACAGAAAACATCCTGAGCGAATTGAAATCTTTGAAAAGCCGAACGTCCAGGCTAGAAAAGGAAAACCTTGGACTGAAAAAGACAACCCTTAAGCAAGGGAAAGAGATTTCGGAACTTCAAGACAAACATCTAGCTACAAAACAAAGATGCTTGGATCTCAAAGAGCAAGGTAGGGTCACTATGAGGGCGGTCGTTGGGGTATGTTTTTTTGTCCCACTGTCTAGTTTTTGTTATATCCTCTTCATTGTTAGGATCAAATTGCTATCAATGATATCCGTTTGCGGGTACTGCCTAATGTGGCTGGCGACAATATGCCACTTTGGCTCCTGGGAGGAAATGAAGACGAAGGTTCCATACAGACATGGAGGGTATGGCAAAGAAACAACTTGAGTCCAAGCAAACCAAAGCAACGTCCCATTGGAAAGCGCTCGCCAACAATCCCGCCCTAAAATTTGTATTACTACATAGCAATGTGGTCCACAACCGGGGCGACCGAGCTGCACACGTTGCACTTGAACAATCCCCATTTTCCTCGCCTGTTACGGTCGTGCGGTCTCGTTCAATGTTCAAGTTGGATTGGCTCACAGTTTTGGATCAAAATTGGCTTGTTTTCTCAGTCTCGATTGGAGCTGATGTCAAGGCTTCGGCGCATATATCACCAACTTTTCTTCTCTTCGCATTGTAAAACCCTCATTCTATTGTAGAATTCACATAGTATATGATACCCTAAGTGATATATTTAACCCAATACCAATACCATCTTTAGTGATGGAAGAACAACCCCGGGGATAGCGTGTCACTTGCAGGCACTTCCAAAAGGCCAATGCCTACTCATTTACATTTTCTTTCCGAAATACTCATGTAAGGTGAATAAGAATAAAACTCGAGGCATTGAAAAATCTGGACACTAATCCTCCAGGAAGAAGTAGTTTCCAGCCGCTGAAAACAACACTTGTCAACTAATACTCGCTGATATCGTGCGAGTGAATGCTTACCCTTTTGCTCCCTATCCTTGATGCTAAACTTCTTGTTAACGCGGGGTCGGAAATTAGTGGGATCGCGCCGGAAAGTGATCTCGAGCGACGCTAGGAACCTATTCATCCCTGACAGTAATGATTGCGGTGGGGTGGCGGTGGCAGAGATAGCAGGCTGCCCTTCAAATACAATGACTCGATCGGCAAGGTATGTGGCCATTATGAAATCGTGCTCAATGACGAATGCAGTTTTCTTAGCGTGAAGAATGAATCTGTCAAAGATTAGATGTATGAGGAGAGCCGTAGGGGTAAATTTTACCGCTTGATGACTTTGCTGGCAATAATACGTTGTTCGGAGTCGAGGAAACTACGAATAGATAGATGAATAAGTAAAGAGGTTGAGTCATCAGAAAAGAACGACTATTGACCTGCTAGGTTCGTCCAGAAGGTAAACGGATACATTTGGCTTGCCTACACAAGGTCAGAGCATCAGAGATAGATTGTCGATTTAAACCTTACCAAGGGCAAGTACGATAGCTACTCTCTGGAGTTCTCCTCCTGATAACGTTTTGACATCCTGATCTATGATATTGTCCAAATTCATCGGCTTCAATACATCAGTTTGGAATTGGGGATGCATAAACGCCTGCTTGATTTGCTTCAATAGCAGCATGCGCACTGTCCCAGGGAACTTGGGCGAGATAGTCTGCGGCTTCAGCGACACCGATAATGTTTGTTTGTCCGTCTCCACATCGGGGGTGTCGCCCGCGAGTAGCCGCACAAAGGTGGTTTTACCCGTTCCGTTTTCGCCAAGCATGACAATGATCTCAGAGTCAGTGAAGCTTCCTGACTCAACGGTAAGTTTAAATCCGCCAAGCGTCTTCGTCATAGATGGGTAAGAGTAGTGGCGCGTTTTATCGATAGCGAGTTCTTCGGCCGTTTCGACCATTTTGAAAGAGAGTGATTCTTCACGGAATCGCAAATTTTCAGTGGGGATAAAGCCGTCAAGGAAAATGTTGATGCCTAGTAGGATGAGGCGTGGTGGTCAGAACGGGCACAAAGAACTTGCGGTACACCGACCTTCACGAACGGAATAGGGCATTGTTACAACACCGTACATTGATGGTTTGCCGTATAAGCAGCAGATAAAGTCGGACAAATAGTCTAGGACAGACAAATCGTGCTCGACGGCCACCACATAGCAATCTGGTGTGAGCAGACCACGGATGACTTCAGCCGCACGTAAGCGTTGCTTGATATCCAAGTAACTGGAAGGCTCATCGAACATGTATCTATCATCCAATTAACGAAAATTCAAGAAGGATAGAATATATACGTACACGTCGGCTTTTTGAATACATGACATGGCGATGGCAAACCGCTGCAGCTCTCCACCTGACAGATGGCTTACTTCTCGATCCAATACGTGGTTTAGTTCAAGTTCGTCGCACATTTTTTGCTTGTTGTCCAGCTCGAGCTTGGAATCGAGCATCTGAGAGACAGTCATTGTCCCTTTGATAGCCCTAGGAATGTGATCGACGTATTGGGGCTTGATCAACGCCTTTAAGTTGTCTTCTAGAACTTTTGTGAAGTAATTCTGTAATTCAGAACCCCTAAAATATTTCAAGATCTCTTGCCAATCAGGAGGGTCCTTGGAGTGCCTCAGAAAATCATCTATGAAGTAATTCGAGGAACGCACATCATATCGACCCAAGTTTGGTTTAAGTTTTCCAGCAAGGATCTTCAACGCTGTACTCTTCCCGATACCGTTGGTCCCCACGAGTCCTAGTACCTGCCCTGGTCGAGGCGTCGGCAATCGATGTAGTTTGAACGCATTCGCCGTGTACCTGTGTGTAACTTGTGACTCGAGATTCGTAGGCAGATTAATGATAGCAATGGCTTCAAATGGACATCTGTAAGAACTGATTGGGCATTGTCTTGTTTCCGATCTTGATACAACTCACTTCTTCACGCAAATACCACAACCAATGCAAAGAAATTCTGAAATGAAAGCGATTTTATCGGAGGACTTGACCTCAATACACAATTTTCCTAATCCGAGGTGAGCATCATATCACCATATTTCACAATAACACACAGACCCATTTTGACCACAGGACATGACTGCGCCAAAAGGCGATCAGGACAAGATCTTTACTCCAAAACTTTGCTTCCAGGCTTACTTTTTTACACTCCTGAGCACACCTTTTTGGCTTACATCTGTTTGCATCGACGATAGCTATACGAGTGATTTTGTCTGCCATAGCGCAGGTGTCGGTAGTGCAGAGATAAGATGTACTTTTGCTTTTTTGATGAATCAGATGACGGACCCGGCCCTGGCTCCAAACACGTGGCCATAATACGGTTTGGTTCTTCGTCACTAGAGTGACTAGACCGTAGACTCCTATTCACCTGCTTTAGGGGAAATTGTAGATGGCAAAGAAAGCATCTGGTTCTGCGGACAAGAAAGGGGGTGACAAGAAGACTAAGGCCAAGGCGGATGAAGGAGAGTCCAAGGTGTCGATCTTATTCACTATTAATCAAGCTTAGAGTCTAACCATGCAGTCCAGGGAAAGGGCGGTTTAAAGGCAGCAACTGCTGTTAACGTACGACATATTTTGTGCGAAAAACACTCAAAGGCAACGGAAGCTTTACAAAAAATCCAGGTTCATTGTCTATTGTAACATCCACGCTTCTTCTTGTAACTATCATGCAGGAGGGCCAAGCTTTCAACAAAGTAGCACAAGAGTACTCGGAAGATAAGGCAAAAGGTGAATATCTTCTCCCTCGTTGAAGGAAGGGGCTACTTATAGTTTGTTAGCTGGTGGTAGTTTGGGGTGGATGGTTAGGGGAAGTATGGTGGGTGCTTTTCAAGATGCCGCCTTTGCTCTTACCCCGTCGACCATCGACAAACCTATAACCTCGTCGCTTGTAAAGACTAACTTCGGCTACCATATTATTATGGTCGAAGGTCGTCGTTGACCCAAATGCGTCATATCTACTCTTCGGCGATACGCCATCACCCCTAGATCGTTTACGTGGCTTGGATTTGTCTCCAAGCCCAAGCCGCTTTTCTTCCTGTGAACGCAGTACACTCATGGTGAACTAAACTATCGTGTATATCGCTCGCGTCTGCCCAACTTGAACACACCTGAAACGAGGGAAGTAGAGTTTCACTACATTCTTTAATTTTGACTGTTTGGCATGTAAAATCAGTTGGCTTTCAAGTGAGATTCCATCGAGATTCAATATTCAATATTCAATGCTTCGGGAATAATGTTGAATTTAAGCGACGAGTCAAAGACTCAAAGTCCCACTATTAGCCAACACGATGGCACTGGTTTTGTTAATTGTGTGTTTTATTACAACGTGGAACTCGATACTAATAGGCAAGCACCAACAGCAACCCTCAGGGGCAGTGTCCATTATATTAAATAACTTGATTGCAATGACAAACTAGAAGAGCTTTTGGGGTTGTTTTGGGGGATGATATACTGTGATCCTTGGACTCCGAAATTACATATTATGAGATATTCGTGCTGTTTAATCATTTGACTGTTCAGAGGGCTGCGAGGGCTCGGGATTATTGTTGTGTCAACCCCTATGCTGTCTTTCAAATAATGCGGTTCACAGCAGGCTTCTATTGCTCATCCACACAGGCTGGTCTCCTGAAGAAAGAACATAACGTACAAGTCAAATTGCTTAAGGAAAATGTGAATTACAGGGGTTAATTCCATAGAAGCATTAGAACAGAAGCATTAAAACAGGGGATAAAAGGAAGTGAAAAAAGCTGGGGTATTCGACCCAATGTCGACACAGCCAGTTGCTCCCAATGGTCACTTCACTGG
The DNA here is from genome assembly GCA_036936965.1 of Cystoderma amianthinum. NCBI lineage: Eukaryota > Fungi > Basidiomycota > Agaricomycetes > Agaricales > Squamanitaceae > Cystoderma > Cystoderma amianthinum. The sequence goes on from JASFDA010000076.1 coordinate 28,830, forward strand.
GCTTACAGGTGCTTTTGCGCACTTGACTCCCATAATGCAGTTCCCCTCCATCCAACCAACGCCACCCATCGTTCCCGGTAACCTTCCCGCTCCATACACTTACGCAAACGACGCTTTCGGAGCGCCTGCTATTTATCCACCTGACGAGACGGGTATTGAATATTCCTTTGCAAAGCTAAATGACCAGGATATCGCTGAGTTAGCCAAGTGTAATCGCAACGATTGGACGGTGACCATAGAGGTCCCAGTGCCTAGGGAGCTCATCAACCCAGCTATCAAAGAGCTCGTGTATGTCGTCAAATATGCGACCACCCACGACAACGGAAATGCAGTGGTGCAAACAGATACCCTGCTCACAGACAGTACCTGCGAAGTGGGCCTTGTCACCCAGGAGGGTGATATGAATGTATATCATACCAGGAGCGGGTATGCGCCACGTCTTATCAACGGAAAAGAAGCACTTTGTCTTTCCTCTGCCCCGGCAATTAAATGCAACGGCGGAGGAGTCCAGTGGAGCCATTACCTCGACCACCAGTGGCTTACACCCAACATTCGTCTAGCGCAAAATAACAATTTGTATTTGAACTTTCATGTCTATGAGTACCCCACAGAGCGGACAGCGCGCAGTTTGTCCATCGAAGTTTCTGCAAAGTGGCTGGACGACCTCGAGGAAAGACGGAGACGTGAGAGGGAGACAGAGCCCAAGGCCAAGGAAGCAGAGAGGGTTCCTCGGGAGGCGGCGGCGAAGCAATCCACAAACGAAAAGTTGATGGCTGACGGATCTCTGATACAGAAGATCAAAGCGGCAATGGCCAAATTGCCCCTAGAAAGGCATTGCCCGACCGTATACGAGTGGACCCTCGACGAGGCTGGAGGTAGATACGTATGCAGCGGTGGCGAACATTTTATTTCCTTCGAAGAGATTCTGGAAGACGCGTGAGCGTAGGTAGATATTGGCATCTTAGTCGGTAGGTACTTATGGTTTAAAGCCTGACCACTCGGTATAATAACATTGGTTGTGCGGGTGCTGGGGGGAAGTGTGATAGCTGAGATAAGGAATTTGCGTACACATATAAAATCAATTTAGGCTTTCGGGATCGCTGTTGTACAGTATAAGTATAAGTAAATAAACTCTAGGGAAAGAGTTCTTCGTTACGATTTGTCAGCAATCTCCAAAACGTTGCTTGGACTTGTTTGTGCTACGGTGGCTGCGCTGTGACCCAACAAACTTGTCCTACACTCTCATCATCCGGCTTGCTTTTTTTCCCCTACATTATTGCGGAATACGTGGTCTAGGTTATATTTGTGCTACTAGGGATCTTAATTCTGTATTGGGTGCTCTGTCGATAGGATCTTGTGTCGACAGTTTGAAGCGAACAAACCCCCACATTTCTGGAACTTGTCATCCATCAGTTACCTCTAATGTCTTCTGCTGGATATGATTTACCTCATGCAACTTCTTCCTTTACTCGCTATGAGCCTAGGAAATCCTCTGGGTCAGAAACATACGACGTTAGTTTTTGTTTTTTTTTTTTTGTCCTAAACAGACGCTCAATGTTAAACAGAGATCATCTAATTCACTACCTGCGCACCACGACAGCCCTTCGCCTCGTCGATATACGCCTTATGATAGCTACTCATCTCATGCTGGGCCCTCCTATCGGGATGACTATGTTTATCGCCCAAATACTCATCGACCACTATTCGGCCGTACTCCGAGTCCTAATCCTGATTTTTGGGAACGTCCTACTTGGAAGATGCCGCCTAAGTCTCCCGTTTGGGGGGAACGGCGAAGCTTTGCTAATAATACTATTCCTCCAGTCCTTTGGGGTCGAGCGGACGATCAAATGCTGGCAACACGCATGTTTGAACCATCAGACGCCTGGAAGCAAAATCATATTGACCGGCCGCTTCGAATCGATACGTGAGTTCTGGTGAGGAATTCCCCATTATAATTTGACTAAAATATTTGTGTTTTGATTAGCTCTGATCGTTATTTGGACAATCGGGCTCGGAGTGTGCAAGCTGGATCGCCTGAACGATCATCCCGTCCCATTCGTTCTCCCGTATTGATTCCTGGCGGCGATCGTTACCGACCTGCTCCTTCAAAATGGGATCACTACCCCTCAATGAAAGGCAATAACTATCGTCCAACGTATGATTCATATCGTGAACCTCTAAGCCCCAGTGACAACTATCGAAGGGATTCTTTTTCCGATACTCACCCGCGAACTGGCAGTCACTATGAACCTTCCTACAATGGTAGGCACCCATCGAGATCTGGCTCTTCTCATGGCTCAGCAACTTCTTCTCGTAAAAGACGACTTGGATCTGTTAGTCGTGAACGCGCAGTCTATAATGGGCTTTCTCCAGACACTCGTGAACATGTTTCTCAACCAATTCTAAGGCATCTGGACGAGCTGCCATTGAAAAAACGCTTATCGCGGGCGTCATCTCGGTCCTCTATTGCATCTACTCACCTATCCGACAATGCGCCGCCTCCCCTTCCCCAACAACTCGAGAAACCTCAGAGTGATATCATCGTTTCCGGCGAGCAGAAGTCATCATCATCACCCAATGGTATGAAATCTGATGAAGTTGTGGGTGGCCGCGGTGCTCTAAATGACGAGAAGACGACTGTTCCTAATTCTGCTAGAGTACCTGCAAATAACTTGCCTTTTAACAAAGTTTCCGCCCCCATCTCCGTCGAAAGTACACTCGATCAGAAACGTACGAAATATGATGACCTTAATGTGAATTCTGCTGATGTAATTTCTCTCCGAATAGCGCGATCAATATCCCCTGCTAATCACCTTCCAAATCAAGTAAATGGTATTACTGCACATGTTGCGTTAAGTGGATCCAATACCAAATCATCGCTGGCGACTTCTCCTCGTGTTCCAGTTTATTCTGAAATAGTTGAACAAAATGACGAGAAGCCCTCAACTTCTTTACAGCAGAATGCTTCTCTTCCAGCCCCAAATGGAGATGCAATAAGCAAGGCATCTACCGACACGCCACCTGTGTTGCCTACGGCCATATCTCACTCTTCGTCTGTTGCTTGTCCTGCCTCAGATATAGAAGACGGTCAGGCCGAGAAATCAGTCCTACTTCCAAACAATATACCCCTACTCTCAGACGCTACTTGTACGAAGGATGCCTTACGTATAGTAGTGATGACGAAACTGCTTTGCGATCCACAGACTCGTGGAGACCGCGTGGATCCCGTCATTTTAGCCAATTTGGCGATTGCGCCCCCACCTGAATCTGTTTCGACTTCGACGCCTGAGCAACTGGTTGACGAGCTATACAGTGGGCAGCGTTTAGAGTCCCGGATGAACATCTTTAATAACGTTAGGCCATCACTTGTGGAATACTTTGAGGCACGGCAGACACGCATCGCAATGAAAGTGGAACGGCTCAAGGAGGAATATATTACGCTCCACGAGCGCTGGGTTGCTCACTGCGCTGCGCTTAATGACCAGTCAAAGATCTTGGCTGAGGCTGAAGCTGTGCCACAAACAGGTAGGACGACACGGCGGTCAACTGCCATTGGCGACGCCGTTCGTTCCGATCTTGAAATGGAACAAATTATTGCTAGCCTTGGAAACGACGACGCTACAGACGCAAACTACCTATCTGCACGCAACCTGGCCACTGAACCGGACATGATCTCTGTCGTAAAAGACACTGTGGATTATACTTTCGACGATTGTACCCATCGAATTGACAACCCTGACGAATATTACGCCCCGCAGACTGGGATGCACGACTGGACTGAACCTGAGGTCAAGATTTTCATCGACAAGTTTGCAGCGTACCCTAAGCAGTTCGGAGTCATCGCAGAGTTCCTCCCAAATAAGACTGCAGCTCAATGTGTTGATTACTACTACCTACATAAGAAGAAGCATATCGATTTTCGCAAGGTGGTGACTGAACTTGCGCCCAATAAACGGAGGAGACGGGGAACTGGGAAGAAGAGGGGTAATGGGCTGTTGGCGGACATTGCACAGCATGATGCTGAGGTGCATCGAGATTCAGCATCGCCTTCTATGACTGGACGGCCTGCTCGAGGAAGAAAGCCGATGCCGCCCCCGGATCCAAAGAAAGCAGTGGGAGTTCGACTGTCACTCATCCAATCGGATTTGACGCCAACACCTACCCCCACACCGGAACCTGAAATTAAGGCCAGGCGCAGACGGCCTGCTCCTGTTACGAGGGACTCTCCTGCTGCTGCTGTTGTTGTTTCTGTGTCTGATGCTGCTAAAATTCCTGCTTTGGATACGGCTGACTTTCCAGATGAGACTCCAGTGAGCCGGATAAGCTAGCTTCGTTCTGAAACCGTGTCTGATGAGGAATCTCTTAGGAGATCGAACAGCGTCCTACAAAGAGAGCAAAGCGAACGCGACAAATCAAGTCAGCGGCGTTTGTCTCCGATGAGATGGGAACCCCTGGTCCAGATCCTAATGGAGATCAGAGTGACTCAACGGGGAAGCGGAAACCTCATCCCAGTCTGGTATGGTCGGAGGATGATAAAAGTCGGTGGACATCACTACAGGCGCTGTGACGCATGTTGACGAGCTGTATTCCAGAACTATTTCTATCACTTGTATCCCAATATGGCGCGAACTTTAAGAGAATAGCATCAGGGATGCCAAATAAGGTGCGCCTTTACGTTTGTTTCAATATCCCCACCCTGACATGGCGCTTCGCTCAGACAACAATTCAGGTGCAACATTTTTACAACTATTACGAAGAAGAACTAGACCTTGCAGCAGTAGCAGCTAAGGCGCCAAAGCGATCGCCAACGCCTACTTCACCCAAGTTGAACATCGTTGAATTTGTGCCCCCAGTATCACCAGTGTCTCCTATGTCAAACTCGACGACTTCACGTACCACGCACACGACGCAAATTAATGCACTTCCTGTTTCGACCGTAAAAACTGACTCTTCGCGGCCAACAGCTATTGCGAAACAACCTGGAAGTTGGTCACCATCGGAGTTGAAATCAACTTGGCCCCCCCCAAATCGTTCTCCAATACTAAGTCAAGCAAAGAAGTCCGATACAGCTGTTAGCAGTAACACGCATTCGACGCCTCAGAACTTCAACCACCACCACAGACATTATCCTTCAGCTACCTACAGCAGTCAGTACCGACGTTCTCTTTCTGGTGCCCTTCCCCAAAATCCAGTTCACCAGGCTGGCCCAATCTCTAACCCCATCCCCACACAGGATGCACGCCCAAATCCATATTTACCTCCATACTCTCCTGAGATACATACCCATTATCCAGCTTATGATCCGCGCACGATAAATTCTTATTCAACTTCATCCTATCCACTGCCAATGAATCACCTTGCTCGACAGGTGGCTCGAGCAGGTGGATCGCCGCCCCCAATGCGACGAGAGTATCCCAATCCTGTCCTTCCATGGTATTATCCACGTTCATAATTATAATAATTCATCCCTCATCCTGTTATTCAGAAAGTATTTGTAGATCACATCATTATCATAATTCTTTGGAAACACTTGTCATTGGCCTGGACTCACACTGTATCGGCTGAAATTTGAAACAAAAAAATGTCTCAACCCCTATTCAAATTGGTTGAATAATGGAACATTGAATATATTGAAAGTTCTCGAATGACCTTGGAACCCACATTTACGTCGAACATGGACCTACACTCTTGCCCTGTGCATTATGATCATGAAGAATCTGCATCGACGGACGACTCAACTCCTCTGCCTCATCCTGACAGACTTATTGTATCCTATGTGTTCAAACATGAATCTTCCGTCTACCTCGATCCGAAAGGTGTCAATACCTTTCCAGCATCCCCCCAAGATGTCTATAACGCTACCCTATGTGTATTTAAAACGCTAAAGGTAAATTTATGGTCATTCCACCTCTAACTTGGATCTTCGATACACTTTACAGGTATTACATGCCGCTCCGAACCTTGTGCCTCATAGAGATATTTGTTGGCCTGATATCGTTCGTGATGCTCGCGACCCCCATAAATGGATTATTATCGATTCGGAGGATGCTAACCGGCCGTCAATGCGTACAGGGAAGGTACATTCACCTAGTGTACTCAATGATGGCGGCGCAGAGGATCTCCTGTGCGTAGGGAAGCTTATTGACTATGCAAGATGGTTTTCGACTGGGTTGTCCCCTGAATTCATTAAATTTGGGCATCGCCTTACAGTGGGCGACGAGGAAATGACATCGGAGAGAGCTCTAACCATCCTTAGTAACTTTGCTTCAACGTCCGTAGAGACAGGAGGAGATTAAAAGAGGGACACCATTAGCACCAGTTCACGCAGGATTGAACGATGATACAGTTCCGTATACGATTTTTAGTCAGACAATTAAAGGTTTATAAGTCATTCCTTCAGTCTACAACGAGCGTTGTATTTTGTTAATGCCTGCACCTGCGCTTGCAACTACCAACCAAGGTTGAACGAAGGTGATACAGGTACAAGTGAACACTCACACAGCATTATCTGGGCTCAGGGTACAGCAAACTGTGCCTGGGAAGCCTGAGAAGTAATACTGAGCACTGTGGGAGGCTGATAGAAGGTAAAATTACTTACATGTCTTGATAATAAAATAAATAAAATATGTCAGTTCTTTTGGTAGGAGCTTCGAGAAAAATTACGCACCCCAGTAGAGCCAGCTATTCCGTCACCTAGGGGTTACACGAAACTTAGTAGTTAATCGTTGATAAGCATGGCTTATTGAACTTACAAAGGCCTCCTTCCGGGATAAAAGTATCTGGACAGACGTCTCCCAAGGTGCACCTAGTACTGTTTAGCTTGGATTTCAAGTTTATTTTAGGAAAAGTTACTCACAAGCCTCTATCAGGGCCAACGTAGCAGCAAACGCTACCATAAACACCTATGGAAGGAAGTAAGTACTCCTGAACTACCATTCTAAACAATAATCACAATGCTACAAGAAATGGTTACTTAGAATGTTTACTCGATAATGTGGATATTGCCTACCGTGTTTGGAAATGGTCCTTGGATACCGGCGCAAGCACCACCAACTGGGATGCCCTGGCCTTTAGCTAACACTGATAAGTTTGTGAAGGCGAAGACGAGCGTGGCGAAGAACGTAGTTTGCATTTTTCGAACAGATGAATAACTTGGTACATCCTTCCGCCATTTATACTTCTGGAGAACCTCCGGGTGAGTACATCATGTTCCGTCATTCTGGCTTGGCCTGGGAAGCTTGCCCCATTAACGTTATGCATAGACCAGTAGTAAACCAAGTTCGGTGGAGTATGCTAAGAGTCAATGGCTGTTGCGAAATGCACAAACGCCAGTGCCAAGAGAATGGCTGCCAACTTCGTTCCTTTACTGTCTTGTCAAGTTTTAACGGCTCGCCCACAGATCCGAAAAGAATGGAATCAGTTACAGAATGAATTAAAAGCTCTTTTGAGCACTAAACGTAATGCGTTAAAATCAGAAGCGGAACGCACAGTTGTCGGCACTTTCGTTGCTGTCAAGTAAATCAACCAATCGTCCTGCACACAGGACTATGTTCCGGTGCAATGCCCTTAATAATTGAATTCTTCAAAAATGATGAAGATGGAAACGTCTCTGTAGAACAAACGGACGCTGACTTGATTCTCCGGAAGTAAAAGTGTCCCGAAACATTTTTTAAACTTACGGCCGCAGACAAGTGGAATTTGAAAGCAAGCGCAGGGACAGTTCAAATCTTGGCATATACAAACGAGGTCGTGCTATGGGAAGGAGATCAGGCTTTCTTTCGTATAAGTCGAAATCTCACCGCGGCCACAATGAATTTGAATAGAGTTGACGTCCTTATGTAATTGGAGCGTATGTATACAGTCGAACCCCTCTTAACACATACCCCTTGGTGGACGGTCTATGCCATGCGTTATGGGAGGTTATGCGTTATGAGAGGCCGATTTTGGTGTAAGACCTAGGTTTGGTAGCACCCCCACCCTATGCGTTATGGGGCTATATGTGTTATGAGAGGTATGCGTTAAGAGGGGTTCGACTGTAATTGTGTTCTGCAGGGAAGTGTGGGAGCACGAACATCCCTTGATTAAAGAATGCACGCAGCTGGGTGACGGAAAGAAATACATACAACCACGATGTTTGCGAGTACGTCTGTGTGAATTGATGAATACATTGCATACATAATGATTAACGTTATTCTGTCAATATTGATCAAATGGCACGACAAGGATCAATTGAAGTACAGACCAACGAACCACTTGAGGGCCCAAATGAAAGAACGCACACATCAAGTCCGTGCCGCAGACACCTTACAGCATCTTACTCCAATCCTCTTCGAGAGCTGGCATTGTGGAGATGCGCTAAGTGGGCTCAGTGAGAGTAGTACTCTGTGAGTGTGAGCCATTTAACCCCCGTCTCAATAAACCAGTTGTGGATGACATAAATAACTCATAGTCGAGGTTTTACAGTTTGCTCATCGCTACATCCCATATAAAACAAGGAAAGCCAGACAGTCTTACTAAAGTGAGTCCTATATACATGCAAGAGGGGCCGCATATTAGCATGTGCAGCCATTCGGACAATTAAAGCACTCACGCTGTTGAAAAGGACTAGAGCGCTCTCTAATGTCATTTCTTCATCGTCCATGAGACGTTTCCCAAATTGAATGAGCTCTGGAGACATCCTAGTCACAAACAGTGCTGCATCAACAATAAGCTTCCCTACACCCCACAAATCCACTTCTGTGCCGTGGCCATCATGGAAAACATGAGGCGAATGCGTCTCATTGTTCAAGTGATTTGCTGCACGCGTTGGTGGTTGTTGAGCATTGTCCCAACCAGTAATGAACCAGTCGTTTATACAAAAGGGGACGCGAACAACATTAGGCCATCGAATATCTCGGTGAAACAAAATATTTGGAGCAGTATGCATCACCTATGAAGATTGTATGTGAGTTATAACCAGCCAATAAAACGAGCCCTAGAAGTACCTTCAAGGCTTGAAAGACGCACTTAAGAGCACAATACACATCCAGGGAGGTTGATGGAAAGATAGAAAGGCCTTGTGGCGTGAAATAGAGGACAGGGTCACGTCCGCCATTATCCGGGAGAAATGCAACAAGCTTGTCAACATTAGGAACACTTTTCAGTTTCAGTTGCTCGTAGATATTTTGTAAGTGAGTGACACGATCTGTATGTTGTCCAGACTTGTAGGTCGTCTTGACTTTGGAAGTACCAATCTCAATGGTTGTATTCTTTTCTGGTCTATACAAAGCATATCACTTCTCTTCGCAATAAGACTGATATGAAGACTCACTGAATGATAGGTAAAAATTCAGGCAACTCACGAGCCCCAATACTTTTCTGTAGCAACGGTAACAGCGACGCTATCTTGAGCATGCATATCGCATGTTGTATGTGATGCGTCTTAATAGCCAAATTAGCAGTCGCAATGTCGTGGACACCTGTGGGTGTAATAGCAACAAGCGTTACGTCTGCTCCAATTGCATAATAGCCTCAAAAATGGTAAATTGATAAATAATGAGAATATACGATGAGATTATATGGAAATTGCTCACCGAGCACGTAAGGAGCCGCATCGTACGTCCATGCAAAATCGGAGAGCGCCTCCCTGGGATGCTCACCAGAGAATATGTATGCCCTCTCCTCGCCTCTAAATACGCAAATACCATGGTCAAGGAACCTGGAAGCGGGATGTCGACAGGTGGTGCCTGTGTCGTCATCCCTATCATCCCTGATGGAGGAACCGGGCAAAATGATTGCGTCCAGGATGGCACGATTACAATCCCACATCGTAATGAAGAATTTTTGAGAACAGTCCAGGTCCGGTAGAGCACTGATAATTGCTGTGTACATTAGGAACCAAAACTGAGTAGCTTCTTCGTCCTCGCTGGGTCGAAATAAGCCTTCGAGATCGGATTCACTGGCATTTAACCCTACTTGCGACGCGAGCATCATTAGCATGTGATGCGACGAAGGGATTTTATGTTGCTCTTCGAGAGGCTCATTAATATATGCAATAAGTGATTCTATGGTTGGTGGGAGTGAGGTGGTGAGCGTTAACCAGCCCTGATGGAGAGTATCCGATACATCGGCTGTTCAAGATTGAAAATTTGTGATACATGAATGAAAAAAAGGAAATACATACTGGGACAATCTCGTTTTCGCTTGCCAACAGCTGATCAAATGTAAAAGAAATCCCGGATAAGACCTCAGAAAATACGAGTCATGCGAGAGTGGTAGAGCGCTACTTACCGGCAGTTGGGAGTTTCACAAGGACATGGGCTCTATTATCGGCAGGTTGATGTGGCCAGATATTCAAGATGGACTTCCAACTTCTCAACTGTTGAACGTCTTGTCCGTTGGCTGTAATCATGAGTTGACTGAGAGAATCTTCATTGGCATCAAGATCTATATCAACCTGCAAACGGAGTAAAAAATGAGCCAAAATTTCCATAGGGAACTCTGATATGTAGTCGCCTTGAGAAGGTTTAGGTCGGCCGCGTGAATCTTAATTTGTTTGGGAACCAAGGCGTCTCGATAAATAAGTTCTTTCAAGTGATATATCTTCTCGTTGACAGAAATCTGGATTGGGAATATATCATCGGCACCTTCCATGAGGCAGCACAGTACACGAATTGAGTCATCCATTAATAAAGGGTCTTGATGCAATGGTTTTGACCTTTCGCTAGGGTGTAGCAAGAGTACTTGGTACTTTTGTCGCTCAACGACGACTGTCAGTGTCTATAATTGACACGCTTGATAAATTGCGGCACGCGTGATGAACAAAAACACATCGTCACGTGTGTCTGTCCACCTTCAACGTTTCAACGTTTCAACGAAATTTCAACTGTTGGATAACCAGGATGTCGATCAAGTGAGCACACTCATGCAAAATTCCAACAGAACGGTTCGACCCTCCCCTCAACCTACCTAACTTAAATAACGGCAGTTGCCATAATTGCCTGTCAACAAGCCTTGATTACAAATCGATTGCCGTTTGTATTCGATGGTACACAACATGGCTACCAACACAGAAAAAAAATCTACAACAGCCCTCCCCTCCTCTCTCCGGGACCCTTCCAATCTTTTCTACCAACAAACTAGCATCAAGCGCTCAGTACTAGTCGCCTACTGGTCCGTCATTATCTTGGCTCTACCTCTATGGTGGTACACAACAAGCATCGAGCGTTTATCCCTACCATCCTCGCGTGTCCATGCGCAGGCACAACGTCGTCTAACCCTGCCTGTCCGGATCTGTCTGCCGACGACGAATGACCAAAAGCTCACTGGGGAGCTGAGAGATTCACTAAGGACGCATATGGAACCACAGGAGAGATGGTGGATGGGCTTGGACGTACATGTGGTCGGAAAAGAGTCTTGTGGTACGCGTTTTTCTTTCTCTTGAGTCTCGTGGTTGCATGTCCTCATTCATCGTAGGTGGAGACGAGCAATATTACGAAATCGTTCCAAGCGACGGGCCACCCACAGTCCTCGGCAGAAAGTTGTCGTTCCCATTCAAGGATATCTCTTGTGAGTAGAGCTAGGGTCTGTCGTCATGAGATGCGTGTGTAACAAGCGTAGCAATCCCCGCGCTCACAAAAATACTGTCCGACTTATTGGTGCCGTATGCTATATCCCAAGGCCTTGAACACCGCGTAGCCCAGTACTCGCCGCGATACCGGCTTGCTTTTAGTTTGCTCAACGAAGACGCTGCTGTTGGGGCTGGCGTAACGGGGTGGAATGTTCAAGATGCTGTACGCCGTATGGTCTTTTTTTTTTTCTTGACTAAACATCCCCGCCTGACCTTGCTTCAGGTTATATATACCCTATAACAAACCGTCTATCGACCCTTCATAATTTCACGATCGAAAGTCAAGTCCAATTCCATGCTCCTCTAGCCTTTGCCCCCCAGACACTAGATGATAACTTGTACGGACTCACACCGGAGGATCTCACTGTCTTTATCAATTCTGCAGAATGGACGTTATGTGCGCTTTCTTTCTCAGACTTCTCACATAGTTTGTCAGTCTAATAAACCACATAGCATCCAGTGCTTCAAATGACCCTGTACTTCATTTCATTCTATTCATACCCTCCAGCGCGAGACGGCCATTGAAAATCTTAGACAACACCGGCAAGTCTAACCCAACCAGTTTCCACCTAAAAGAACTCATCATCCACACATTCCAGGATCATCTTCCTCATCAAATGCATTCCTCCTCCCTCAATGGGGGGGCATCGTCATCCACAACCCATCCCATGCCGACTCAAATTCAGAACTATCAACCCCAAGCATAGACCAAGTTTTCACCACCTTTTCAAACCAACTCCTCGCCCTCCTTGGCGTCCCCGCCCTTTCGTCACGCGTCCAGCGCGCCTCGGTAGAGTCGAACGCCCTTTTGCTGAGCGACTGGCAGCTAGACGCGCTTCTACGGAGACGTGCGCTCGAAAACGCCGCAGGGGCGCAGGATACGTTACTTAGTATCATCAAGCTAGTAGACCAGATTGAGAACATGCCTGTGCACGAGGACGTGCGCGGGGATGTCGAAGACGCCCTTACGGCGCTAGACAAGGTCAGTTGTTCAAACAGTTGGTTGTTACTTTTCCCAACATACATCTAATTTGATGTTTTCACACATACACACACACACAGACGTACACCTCGGCACAAACAAAACCCCTATCTGATGCTTTCCAGTACTCAGCTAACGCGCTTAGCCTTGCTTCGCGGGCGTTCTTCAATCCGGGGATGCTTGCGCTTTTGTACTTTCCCGCGGAACACAAGTATGCTGTGTACACGCCGTTGTTTGCTAGTACGGTGATTCCGTTGATGGTGGCTGCGCTTAGGGAGATTTTTGCTTGGAGGAGGGAACGGAGGGTGCGGGTGTCGTAATTTGTATAGTACTTTATGTTGAAAATAAACTATAATGATCTCAGCCATGTTGTAGGAATGACTTATATTCAAGAAATACCTATAATGATCTACTATACTGTTAGCTATAGATAGATATAGGTAATGGTACTCACCTCAGCTGTGTTGTAGGAATGACTGAGGTGTCAACAATCTGTTGCATACATATACTGTAAGGGCACAATGTCAGGGGACCTCCTGTTTTCCCTGACTTGTCCCCTTTTCTCCTCCTCAGTCCCCACTTCCATTGTCCCACTCTTCCACACTTCCACTGCCCTTAATGCCAACACCTACGCTCCAAAGGTTGCACAGCCACTGCCAACCGCATGTCAGCCCCACCTTTCTACAAGCCCCCAACATGCCGCCATGCTGCAGTTGTGCTGCCTTGCCCTGTCCATCATCATACACTTCATCCTGCGCACCCCCTTACCTCAGACAACCCATTGTTACCTTACTCGGACTCTCTGCTTCCTATTTCAGACTCCCTTTATATTTTGATTACTTCTTATTTCAGACGTCCTTTATATTCTTTATTTGGGCCCATATGTCTCTGGGCCATTAGTTACTTACAGTGGCTCAAAAAACTGTCCCAATGTTTGCCGGATTTGGAAAGATTGGCTTGGTGTGAACCACTGACATAAGCAGAAAATCTGAAAAATTCACGTGATATACTATAGCATCATATCTTCCCATCGCATTTTGGATCATGTGATTTGAATCAAAACTGATTGAGTTATGGTGTGAACAAAAAGTCCGGACCATTGGGACAGT
>JASFDA010000077.1:0-42450 GCA_036936965.1 Cystoderma amianthinum
TTATTTCTCATCACACGACCGCTAATACGCTTTACAAAGGTCGCCCTTGCAGGAGAAGCACTTCCTCAGGGTATTGCCGATGTGTGGTCACCAGGAAGGAGGCTGATAAATATGTACGGGCCTTCAGAGGTAGTCTTATCGATTCTAAGTAAATTTTATATTCTCATGTTGTTTTTCTTAGTGTCACGTTTTCGCGACATACAAGTTCTTGCCTCCTGGAGAACCAGTCTCGCTTGGCAGACCTTTACCCACTGGTCGTATATATATTGTTAACCCCCAGACTTGTACACTTGGTTCGTCCCTTTCTTCTGCTATTTTACATCCACTTTACAATCTCTTTTTCAGTTCCAGTGGGTCTGACAGGCGAGATTTGGATTGGTGGTAGCTCACCTACGTTTGGCTATGTCGGTCTTGAAGAGGCGACAGCAGAGAAATTCATAAGTGATCCATTCGGACATTCTGGAGAGCGCGTCTATCGCACTGGAGACATTGGTCGCTGGAATCTGAAGGGTGACGTAGAATATATGGGAAGGTATGTGACATGTCAATGGCCATCTTCAAGAACTCACATAGCTTGATTCAGAACGGACGATATGATAAAGGTCAAAGGTGGTTTCCGCCTGAGCCTCATTGGTGTTGAAAGCGCCTTGAACCGCGAAGCGAGTCAATTCTTGGGTACTCATCTCAATTCAGCTACGGTAGTTGGTGAGTATATTCTCCCATACTGTTCGTGACCTTGTATTTATTTTCCGAAGTTGTTAAGGACCACCTCGTCGCTTATGTCTCGCCAAGTACTGTCGACGTTGTCGCTCTGAGAGAACGGCTGATGGACACTGAACCACACTTTGCCGTACCGAAGTGGATCATCGCTCTGGATTCCGTGCCCACTACACCCAATCAGAAGGTCGACAAGAGAGCGCTGATCGCTAGAGGCCTCCCACAGACAGCAGAACATTTCGTGGCACCTTCTACCGTCACCGAACACACCCTTGCGTCGCTCTGGAAGGATATTTTAGACATGTCAGAAGATATATCTGCCACTGCCCATTTCGTTCGACTGGGAGGAACGTCATTGAATCATATTCGGCTGGTATCCGCCTTGCAGCGTCATTATCGTATCAAGGTACCACTTACATTGACCCTCTGGAACCCCGTACTGCGCCATCAGGCAGCCATGTTGGACCAGCTTCTCGTCAAGGAAGGCAAACAGCTTATCGAGGAGGTCGTACTTGAGGATCAGGATCTCAGCACGCTATCCCACAGCGAGCAAGGCATGTGGCTTGTGTCCCAAAATTCTCCCGTCAAGACACCTTTCTCGGTCTCAGTTTTCTATACCATTCGTGGTCATGTTGAGATTGGACACCTCAAGCAAGCGTTTGACGTCGCTCTTTCCCATCATTCTATTTCTCGAGCAAGGTATGCCACCGATGATACGGGAAAGCCACGCAGGCTATTCCATGGGGATGCGCCTAAGGCTGTTGTGCTCACTGCAAGCGAGTTCAATAGTTCGCTGGAACCAAACACGAACTACGTCTTTGACTTGGCATCCGAGCACCTTATTCGGGTCTTCCTTTCCCCCGATGAGGGGAAAACCGACGTCTTGTTTACGGCACACCATATGGTAGTAGATCGTAAGTTCGTTTTCTCCTTGACTGTTACATGCTATTGACGAAAGAATTGCCAGACTGGACGATCGATCTCTTGATGAAAGAAGTCTCATCTGCCTATTTGGGTTTATGCAATGGGAAACCCATAGCATTATCATCCCTGGCTCTTGATTATCCACAATGGGCTGCATCTACATCTCAAAGACCGGCCAACGTCGACTCTGCAAAATTCTGGCAGGAGTATCTACATGGCATCCCCGACTGCATAAATCTTCCGCTAGCACGCGCTCGACCAACGATTGAAACGCATGGAGGTAAATCACACTTTTTCCACCTGCCCCAAGAGTTGAGATCCGCCGTTGAGTCATCCGCCGCATCAATGGGTATTACCCTACATCAGTTCTTCACCGCTGCATTGTTTTTAGTGCTTTCGGTCTTCTCCGGCCAGGATGATGTTGTGATTGGCGCTTCACATGCGAACCGAGCCACTGCTGACGAATACGAACTGTGTGGTCTCTTCCTTGATCGAATTCCCTTCCGTATAGCCTACAAGGCCGAAACCTCGACTGAGGTGCTTCTGCGCTCCGTTGCCGCTTCTCAACAAGAAGCGTCACTTCATTTCGATATGCCATTCGATGAAATCGTCCGTGCCGTACAAGGCCGACAAGACTCAGGGAGACATCCCATATTCCAAGTGATGCTTTCTGTAGAAAACGAGCTGGAGGCATTACCCAAGCTGCGTGTGCCAGATGCGGTTGTAGAAAATCATATCATTGCACCTCTTGGCGCTAATGTAAGTCTTATCATTGTCTTCAATCTTACCCGGCTGAGATTCTTTTTAGTTTGATATTCTTATGGCGTACCAGCTGCTCCCTAATGAAGCCGGAATGCGCTTGCGTTTTGAAGTCTCAGAGATATACAGTGACGCACTGGTAGGCGCGATTGAGGAGGCGATGCGGACTGCACTTGGCTTGATGGCTGAAGGCACCCGTTCGACTTCGCAAATTCAATCGATCATAGAGCCTCTCAAGTTAAATGTTTTGTAGAGCAGCAGCATGTTAGATTGTGTAAATTTCAATGCGCCTTGGCGTCAACAGCATTTCATATCACATTTTCGCAATTGTTTTGGGATCTATGTATATACTTATAATATCGTTAGTAATTTATACAAAGTTGTGAATAGATTAGTGAAAATCCAACGCACTTTCAAACCTGCGGTTCTCATTATGAGCTATAGCTATGTATGTTTAAAAGTCCATGATGCACTTCAGGAACCGTAAGTGCTCCATCTTCTCATAAAATTTATACCTTCGATACGTATGCTGCGTAGTTGATAATGAATTAGATGAGGACTCTGCTTATCCCGCCAAATGTGCGGGTGGCTGTTTGTGTCAGCATACGTCTCAGTGGTACTACTTTTGGCGTGTTTGTGTCCACATAATGACATGGACCTCCGGCCACGATTCCTTGCATGGACGGCATGCTGGAGTACCTCGAAGGCCGTATGCCGCCAGATGTTCGAACAAAATTTGGCCCTTTATGACCTTTTTTATTGATCGAAGCATTTTGGCGACAATAGTATGTTATTGGTCTCGAACCTTCCTTTTGCCAAATATGTTCGCATACGTCTCGAACATAGGGCCAATTTAAGACCCAAAAGAGTTAGCACTTACCCTGGTAGGGTCCTACTAGACGACCCGAACTCGTTGGGTTCCTGGAACTAGACCACGCAGTGGTGGTTGTCTTAGACTAAGAGTCGGCGATATCTTGATACTCGGTCGAAATTTGGTTGGGGTAGCTTTTCTATGGAGACACCACGGTCTTCCTGCTCAAGCTACCAAGTCATTTACGGCTAATTTCATCAAACTGGCACCCCAGCTTTATTCTGGGTATATTTGAAAATCTCGAGTCATTTGTTAAATGGGTAATATCTATAGCTATCTATCGACCCTATTATGTATGCAAGTACCAGCCTTTAAATAAATTGATGAGTTCCCCTGACTATTACAGTACCAGTACTTATGCGACGCCATTAGTTTAATAATTATTTATTTAGTAACCAAATCTTTCTGGTGCATATGATTCAGGATTGAAGTAATTTGTCACCTCGAAACCGCTTTTCTTGATTGCGACTGTGAGATAAGTGTGAATACCAGTCCGGCAACGCAAGCTTCGGTGTCCGCCAAATGTTGATTGAACATCCGACAAGTAGTTACTGAGCCCCTTAGTGTCCCGTTTTAAGTGGTATGTTTCCATGCCTGATGCGATGGCAAAGTCATCGATGCAATAGTGGCGAACTGGAAGATAGATTTTGGGATAAGGCACTGAATGACCAGGTTTGAGTTCATAATAGAACAAAAGACCCCCAGTAATGTGGTTGTCATTTTCATCCCGCGAGATTCGTGGAACCAACCGCTGGTGCTTCCAGCCAGGAGAAGAGACGTCCATACCCATAACCAGGTTCCAAAGATCGACCAATGCCTAAAATAGACAACGGAATCAACGTCGGATCAAAACAAAGCTAGGCACCAACTCACATCCAGAGCGTCATCGATCACTTTGCCTTTCAACTCCCCACCAAGAGTCATGAACGCCTCAACATCTGCGAACGTCGTGGCACTTGTGCGAACATAAACTTTGATGCGGCTAGCCGCGGGATCGGAGCAGTCTGTTGCAACAATTTCGATGCCGGGTTTCTTAACTTCATCCAAAGTGTCGAAGAATGACGTGACCACTAAATCATTCTTAAGGAATTGGGTCGTAAAATGAAAGTGTCAAAAACCTACTGTTCCAAGCGGGGAGAAGCTCTGCATCGAGGGATGTTAGAGCATCTGACACCAGTTGCTCCTTTGGAATTCCAGTCTCTGCAGATTTGACTTCTGGGAGGAAATATGCTTTCAAAGTGGTACCACCATTGTGGTCACAGTCGAAACCTAGGCAAGTATAAAGATGGAATTCTCTATATAACAACATTGAGCTTACCGAGGAAGTACTTGGACGCATGCTTTGCTCCAGGCGCGGACTGCGTATAGGAAACAAGTGTATCATTAAGGATCCAGAACCAACGAAGGTCTAGGTCACGAATGACTAGCTGAAGATCCTCGACCATTCGGAGGGCAGCGGGTATGCCAGACTCTCCTTTTACGTCAATGGGTTCGATAGCGTACCGGACATTTGCTTGACCATTAGCGCCTACAACCCAACTTGACTCAAAAGGAGTATGGTCATCCGTCTACAAAAATTGACCATTAGAAGTGAAAATCTCTGTAATTTCGGCAGAGTTCATTACCATGTATGATTTAAAGACAGGTTTACCCTGACTGGTAGGGCGGGGGCCCATGAAGGGAACAACGTGAACGAAGAAGAATAACATGTGTACAAGTTGCGCATAATCGCTGTATCCCCGTCGTTGGAACATCTTAACGAGTGTCGAACCCGTTACTTCCCACCAAAATTGTTTATCTTTAGTGAAAGGAACGGTCTTCCAGGAGTTAAAAATTAGACATCACAGCGAGAGATGCGACATACCACACTTAAGATGTCATAGACATTTTGCAATCCAGTCCGCAGGTTTCCCTCCTTATTTGAGGACTTCAACGACTGACTTTTCCGAGACGAAGGAATAACTTGGATGCTTGCAACAGTGGGAGGATGCATATCAGCTAGAAATATACAAAAGCAAAAAAAGTAGTGAATGAAAAAGTTGCAAGATGGCGTCCCATAATTGTCGATATATACCATGAAAGCTTCGCGCCATGGAGGAACTTAACCTAGTACAGCGCCCACCTTCCGCGGAATGTTTATACTTGTCGCATCGCTTAACCGTAACTGCCATGCTGATTCGCAGATAACATAGCCGTGTTTGGCTGAAAATGGAGCAATCACTTGTGGTGAGCCCGAATCTCTCAACTTGACATCTTTCGAAGGTCCTCCACTAGACCAAATATTACCTTCTGAGACCAACTGGCAGTGGGAGCCGAGCTGTTTCAAGCCGGATATACTCACCTATGTATAATCACATAGCCACTACAGTATATGTAAATTCATTTGTCCACTGTTCACGAACCTAGATAGCTATCAGCTTCGAGGTTTATTCAAACGTATCCCATTTTCATATTAGAGGTATACTTTCCAACCACAAATTTGAGGAAACAGTGGTTCTCTGTGTAGAGTTGACTCTACACTTGATGCAACCCGATGATGTCGTCGTCAAAATAGGACGAGCGGAAACTGTGGCACATAGCAACCATGCAGTACGTAATTACATGCACAGTGTTGCCAAAACAACATCCTTTTTTAGAATGCCGTGTATCACGTACTAAAAAAACTAAAAAAAGATCATAGCTGTGTGTTTCAACTGAGAAAGGAATACAGTATACATATAAGAGTATTTATACTGAGTTGTTGAATGTTAACTCTCTCAAGGTGATTTGTGTAGGTTATTGGTCATATGTATTGTTTGGAGTAAGAAATATATGTGAATTTCAGAACTATTTGTAGTCTGAGGCAAGGTCTGAGGTCAATATCCTAATCGTGCAAGTTGAAATAATCGTGCAAGTTGAAAATGTTCGTTGTTTCGAGAGCCTCAGCCCGCGTGGTATGGATCAATGTACAAGTCGACAAGTCTATTTATGATTATGTCAAATAAATGTTTGGGTCAAGTATTCGGCCCCCGAACTATATGGTAGAGTAGAACTATGGGGGACATCACAAGTAATGCTTCGCTTCAGGATACACACAGAAGAATTCCTCTTGGAAGGCTGCGCCGCCGTCCTTGAGGATAGAGGAGATATTTGTGCGGACCTCATCGTTCACGCCTCCAGGGTGGAGCTTGCACCAGTGCGCGCCGATCATGGCACGTCCGTAGTTCTTGTTCCCAAACCACTCTCTATGTTAATTTTAGTGAATTCGTTAAAATCGAAAGAAAACAGACTAACGCAGGCTCAAAGTATTCGAAGAGGTCAATGCCTTCCATCGCTCCTACAAAGTCTTCAACATCGTTTGTGATGGTGTGGAGTTGTTGTTGACGGTCGGTCGTAGATAAAGTAGCATTGTTGTAGATTCTGCAAAAACAGATTAATCAAAGGGACACTCGCACTCTAAACACCTACTTGTTGAACTCATCTGCGTTGATCATTGCACATAAGAGAGATCCCTTTTTCACGATTTTGGCGTTATGGACAAGGTGAGTGTCGTCTTCAGCAGTAACTTGCTGTATATTGCTCAGTATCTCAAGACATTTTCTGAGAGTTGGAAATACCTCGTATGCAACCATGGCTGTCTTTAATGTAAGATTTGTTTGAAGTGGAAAAGTGGGATGAAAGCGAGTTGTTAGTTGCAGGTCCTGCTTTTAAAAGCCTCTTATTCCTCCGATCAAGATGACTGTTAGAATATCGTCACATTGAGGAGTGCCACCCCTCCACTACCCGTGGATGGATCTGTCGAAACCGCATGAGATACAAGGAAACGTGCATGTCGGGTGAGCACATCAATTTTCCTAGAGTAACCTTATGTAAGTGCCTCATCAATTTCTATTTATGGGAATCTTTCCGTGGGTGAACTAAGTACTCGTCTACAGCAGCCCATTAATTTCCTTTGGTTATCAATCTTTGTACTGCGCAAAAGAGCACTTCATGTTATCTGTAGCGTCAAATATTTATCTAGGCGTTTAGTCTTATTAAGGAACTCTCGGCCAAGAAGCCACGTTAGCTTTCATTACGAACTGTTGAATTTCTCACCAAGTGCCAAATACAGTGTCATGCTTTATTTTATGCGAGCTATCAATACATACCTAAGAAATGCTACGGTTGTGGGAGGGGACCGAGAGTCCTCACCTCAAATTGCTTCGACCCTTGTTACGTAATCATCCACCTTCTTTGCAACTCCCTCGTCATCCAAATGCAACTGTTGAATCTTCCAGGACGGGCCTATTTGCTTTGATCAACTATTTCAATGACTAACTTTGAATCCTGCACATAATTCCTGCAGTCTTGAATCGCAATTAGTTTTATCTGAAGTCTGACGGACAATGCTGGGCAGTGGGCAGTAGGCACTCTACTTGATGACAAGTCTCAGGCTTACTTCGAAACTTCATTACCAACCACCTTCTCTGACTATGAGTAACTTGAACGGCTTATATTACCCTTCTAATTATCCTCCTATCAATTTGTCGATCTCAAACCCAAGCAGATGTTTACGAGCCCTGTCCTGATGCCGTCGTCTAGTTGTGGCCTGCCGGAATCTTGGGAAAGTGGAGAAGGGATCGCCTCCTCTATGATGCCCTTATCTGAGTTTATTCTTCTCAGCATTAAAAATGCTGGAGGAAACCCACAATGACCCATACTACTCTGTTTCGAAGTCAGGAACGTCCCAGTTTTGGAACAGTTTCGGAGCAACTGCGTATGACATGCAAGTGGGTGATCAAGTCAAGTCTGCTTTATCGTTCTAATAACCGTTCAAGAATACGTTCTAGGACTTTTCTTTCAAGGAAGAGACATTTTACAAAAACAACACACTCATCGTTCACATGGTCCCACCCCAAACCCCTCACTTCAAGTGCTTCCATTTGTGCGGTCGGCAAGCCTCTTCCTCGCGATTGCTTTCTTCTGGGACTCGTGGTTGGTATGACCACGAGGCTCGTGATTAACTTACGACAAAGAAGTTGCGCATCATATGGTACATTTGAATAACAACACCGGACTGGAGTTCGACTGTTTCTAAGGGGTTTTGTCGGCCATTTCTACGAACTTTTGAGTGATTTTGTTCTTATTTATGTTAAGACTTATAATTAAAAGGTTATCATCAACAGTGATCACGGGATATGTATCGAGATGCTTCAACTCTACCAGAAGTGGGTTAGGCATCTTCGGTACAAATTTGGCCCTATCTACATTGGAACTATCGATCTTCCGGAACAAGACGCGAATTGCCTACAAACTCAACAATCTTCGACCCAGAAGTGGTTCCGGTAGGAAATCTACGACCCCTTAATAGCTGCTCAGGATCTTGGCATGTAAGGTTAAATCTCAAAAGAAGCGTAATACTTGCCGACATATTTAACTAGCTGCAGAGATGCAAGAGCAGCTGAATGATGCCAAAAAGGCAAGTATGCTCGATATTCTGGTGCAGGAGGCCAAGCAGCCATGAGGGCGGCTTGATAGTCGAGGCTCCACTTTAAAAAACGGTTGGTCATTTGGCGTCTTTCCATGCAATTGGTCCAAATCGAGTGAAGTTCAGAGGGGCTTCACGTCTCAATCGACACATGGTCATTTCTCCGGACCTTCATGTACGCACGCAACTCGAATGGCTATGGAAGCATGACCAGCATTCCCTGTTGCGACGTTACGAACAAACCTATGCGAAAAATTCTTCTGCGAACAAATCGGCACCTCTCCGGCCAGCTTCAAGGTATAAAAGGTGTGAATCTGTCATCTACTTCTATTCTCACAGATCGATATGAAGTTCTACGGAATCATCTCTCTTCTAGTTTTGGCCCACCCCATTGCCTCGCAGCAAATATGGGATATTGTAAGATTGTTTCACGATCTCAAGACACTTTTGACTTATAGTAATAGTGGCAAACAACCTGGGACCGTTCAAAACTTTTTACCTCTCTTGCGCCCTCTTCACCGATTAACTTTGTTACTCCTGGGCCCATTGCGAGCGCTGACATTGTTGTTGACGATAGCAGCATATTCCAGCCTATTGCTGGGTTTGGCGCCTCTTTGAGTATGCAATACTACTATCAATCATGATGGAACTCATCGCATTTTTAATACATGTAGCGGACTCTTCGGCTCTTACCTTGAATAATCTGAAGGTACACTTGAAACTCTCTTATATTACATTCACATGATAAATACATCTGTTACTCAGAATAAAAATCCGGCTAATTATTGGAGCATCCTGGGCTACACTTTCAGTCCAACAGACGGCGTTAATGCAGCTGGCCTAAATTACATCAGAGTTCCAATCGGCGCTTCCGATTTTTCAGCTAAAGGTAAGTAGTTATATAGCCTAATATTCAGCAATATAACATTTTATCTATCAGCTTACAGTTTGGATGATACTAGCGGAGACACTTCATTTAGCCACTTCAATATTAACAATAGCCCTTCTTATCTGTTTTCTGTCTTGAATGACATTCATTCCATCAACAGCAATCTTAAAGTGCATATAGTTGCTTGGTCTCCAGTATGTGCTAATGTTTTTATTTCATTTTCTGGGTTGTCTTGACTCCTCTCTTCAGCCTGCTTGGATGAAATCTGGAAATACAATGTTCGGTGGATCACTGCAGTCACAATATGTTAGCGCTTGTAAGTCAGTCCAGCAGAGTAGATCAATGACATACTCAGGTGTTATCCAGACCCCACGTATTTATTAAAAGCAGTACAAGGTTTTCAGAGCCAGGGGGTTCCTATTTATGCTATTTCAATTCAGGTCAGCAAACACTCTTTCTTAAGAGTAGTAGTAGCTAAGGACGTTACAGAATGAACCCCAAAATAGCAATCCCACTTATCCGACATGTACCATGACCCCAGCCATAGAGGGTCAGATTGGCGCAGGCCTTCGTACACTTTTAAATAACAATGGACTATCGAGTGTTAAAGTCATCGGCTATGAGGTATTTGATACGTGAATTTGTCCCGTCGACTGAAATTAATCTTTCACCCTAATAGCACAACTGGGACACCGCTGGTGCATATCCCGTAACCTTGGTAAACAATTTGTTCTCCCAGCACTCTTTCGCAGATTCTGAAGCATCTTAGATGCAAGACGATGGAAATTCATTTTCTGGGGTTGCTTTCCATTGTTACGCTGGAAGCGTTTCCAATCAAGCCGAGTTTAGCAACGCATTCCCGTCCAAGGTACTGATATTATAAAATTTACATCGTTGCAACTTCATGACCATAAAATTAGAGCATCTACTTCACCGAATGTGCAGGAACATTTGGGTCTGATTGGTGGAGCGATATCAAGGTAAGTGCCCTGTGAAAGACGAGGTGGAATACAGATACTCATCTTGAATCGTTAGTGGTATATGGACAACCTGTAATGAATTTACTTCCGCATCCTACGTTTTCTAATTGATTTGGTTTCCAGATGGATCGGCAGTCTTCAGTACGGCTCACAGTCGGTACGCATGCTTGTACAATATTCCACTCCCCACCTCATTTTCATTATTAAAGGGCCTTATGTGGAATCTAGCCCTGGATGGAAACGGGAACCCAAAACTCCCTGGAACTAACAGTTGTGGTGGGGCCGGATGCCGACCACTGATCACTGTCAACAGTGATGGCAGCTACAGCTACAACCAAGAATGTGACTGTTTTTATATTCCCCTCTTTACTCTCGCTCACTATTTCCCGTAGTTTATTCTATGGCACAAGCTTCCAAAGCCATCATTCCAAAAGACGCGGGCGGACCTTTTGGACAGAGAATTGGCGTCTCCGTCGGAGGGTCACTTAGCTGGGCCCTACGTGTAGGTGCATATGTTACTGGACGAGTCTCATCCTCGGATTGGTTACGCTACTCGATCGTTGTAATGAATTGTTCGTAATCCTCCCGTTAGTGTGTCGAAACCATCTGACAGAATGGAATGTCGTCCAGGGGATGACAGCGCATCCACTACTTGGAATCCAGTCCCAGTTTCGGCTACTATTGAGTTTAGAGGCATGCAGGTGAATATCGTTTGTGCTACCAGTTAATTCACTCGAGTGACATTTGAAACATAGGCACCTTATACATTCCCCGTAGGGGTGACGACTCTATGGTGGTTTGCCCCTGCGATTTCTAACGGTGCTGTTAACACGACACTGCACATGAATGTGACACACACGACACCGAATACTACAAGAGCTGGCTAAATGATAATCCGTGGTCCAAATCAAATCATCTTCAAGAATCCAACGCAACTCAGCCAACGCAAGGCGGAAACTGCTTTAAATTTAACTAGTTGAAAACACAAGTTTTATTACATATTTTGTATTTTTGAATTATGTATGTGACGTGATGAATCAACACAAAATGTTGCTCGCAATGACTCACATTCCCGAGGAGAATCTTCCAAATGAAAAGTCAGAAGTTACAATCAGGCTTGTTTTTCATTCTATGCTACAATTTGTTGAGCAGCCTTTTTTGAGAACTTGGCAGAGGACTTTTAGCTTCGGCTTAACCGGTAAGTTGTAAATTGGGAAACGTAAATATTACACACTGTAGGTGCGCTCTGCTTGCTGGATTCAAGTGCATTCACACAAGAAACTGCCTCGTCTGATATTTCGATCATCGGCTGTTCCGCTAGCTTTTGTTCCTTGTCTGATCTTGTATTTTGAGTCTCGATTCCAACTCATGTCGAGTGAAAATATTGACCTTTCATAATTAACACGAGGCTTTGACAAATGTTGATAATAGCCGAACCGCGAGTTGATATAGGGTCATTGTCACTCCACTTTTTTACTACCCGGCAATCGTTCATCAAAGTCGCGGCTTCTGTAAACATCTAGAGGGTCCAACTAGGATTTAAAAAGCCATTGCTGTGTTATCCCTCCTCACATGTTTCGTTGAGTTACACACATCGTGTTTCTCAAAGCGATAGATAATGAATCAACTTTTGATCGTTTTATACTTATCTCTCGCGCATCAGAAACAATCTGGCCAAAAATTGCCTGAATACGTCTTTTATGTTCGTACAAGCCACGTTCAGCTCTTCAAAAGCATCTAGAACCCGTCGGTAATGAGGATCGGTTAGCGGACTTCACGGGAAAGAACGCCAGTTGTATTCAGGGCTGTGCTCGGCCTGCTCAATATTGGGGTTCTTACTAAATCTACGACGCTGCAGTCTTTGTGCGTTTAGGGGTCTAAGGAACTTTCTAGCCGATATAATTTACGACAACATGGATCTATATGGATCTCGAACAAAAGAACGACCTATAAAGCACTTCCATTGTAGAGTCGCACACTGAGATTTGTGCTGCAGTATGCCTTCCTACCTACGCAACGTTTTCGGTGGCAGTTTTCTGGCTCCACTCCACTCCTCTTCGCCAGATAGCTCTACTAAAAAATCTCATGTCCGATCTCATTCTGCTCCTCAACCTCTCTCACAAGGCAGAAATCTTGATTATATTTACGCGAAAGCGCCTTCGACAAGTGGTGCCATTGAAGCTCAACCTACATTAGATACCAATCATACTCGTCGACCGAGCATTCCCTCTCCGCTTCGCCATGCTACTTACGACTCAAGCGTCCCACCCAGCCAGGCGCTAACTCTTAAAATACAATCGACACTCTCTTCCCCATCAAAAAGTTCAAGTCCAGTCATGGAACGTCGTACGTCGTCTAGAATATTCCTTTTCTCAGTCTTCTCAACTCCCTAAAAAAGCGCCGATTTACCCCAACTTTAAACCTTCTGATTCTTTTGGCAGCATGCATTCGTCATCGTCTTCGGTCTATCCTGAAGACTTGAATTGCCGGCCTGCACCTTCCAGAACATCCAGCTCTGGGAGTGTTGCTACTAATGGCGAATTGCGTCCGGCTTTGAAGTCAATTCATAATCGGCCACCAAAGCGCGAGTCCCGAGGTTCGTTTTTGTAATTGTCTCGATCTTAGAGACTAACAGGGTTCATGCAGGATTACACGTTGCTTTCCTGAACCCGAATCGACTTGCAGCGGTACAGGTTCATCCACTTTTCTCGTCTAGTCGCTTACATCGAGCACCTATTTCATTCAATGTGATGTATCCACCATCTTCTCAAACTGTTATCGATCGACATACTCGTGCTTCCATCCCATTTCATACCCTTACACAACCTATTACGGAGCCGACAACTACGGGAAGGCTGATATTGAAGTCTGACGAATTTCCGTGGACAATTAATGCCTGTCCATCATCCAGCACGGCGTCAGGGTCAGGGGAAGCGAAAGGTCCACGTTTTTTTCTCGGTGGTTCGTCGTCAGCCCCGAGAAGAAAAACGGAGTACTCAAGGCCGGGCACTGTTGTACCGTTGACAAACTTGGATGTTATACAAGCGGTACATAAAAGTTTGGCTGTACGTGTGACTCCGGAGGAATGGGAAGCACTGGGAAATGAAAGTAGAGCGCAACGAAGAGTATCCCGGGCATACGAGAAGCGCTGTACAGTGCTTGGGGGCGGTTGGGAAGCGGGCGTGCGGAGAATCGACTTTTTAGGGGGGAAGACTGCATTGGCAGGTATAGAGATAGTCGAAGATGGATCACCTTCAGAAGATGGGCATCGGGTTGGTAAGTTAATATTTTCCAAACCTTAGCTTAACAATTTAGTTCGTATTCATACATGACATATACGAACCAATCAATGACACTTCTCTTTGTACTCTATCTCTGCACTTGCAGGAGGTCACTTGTCAGGACATCTCATGGTGCAATTTACGAGTAATAACATGGCTTTTGATGATGCTTCCCGTTTATTTTCTTGAATGGTACCAAAGACAGCCAAAACGAAGAGCCCAAGCACGGTCCTGAACTTTGAAGCCAAGTCTTCCGTAATTTGGCACCGATCGCAAAAACAAGCGCCCAACTCATCATCATGCTCGTTACTTTGCAATTCGGGAATAGCCGAAGGATGCTTGCCTTTGCATCGCTCGTGATATACGGCCTGGCGCTCGTCATTCCGGTTCTTTTCTTCACTTACCACTTCTATCCTACTCAAAGACAAACTTCAAATTCCCCTGAAATATCTGAGAAGCCTTTGAAGAGCATCATGCAAGCTCCTAGAGCAGATTTAGCCCCTCCCAAAGATGACCCATTCACAACCGAGGAATTGAAACAGTACGATGGCTCAGACTCTTCAAAGCCCATATACGTTGCCATCAAAGGTTAGAAATCACAATGTTTTATATCTATCCTTGACATATACGCTTACCCTACCTTGTAGGGACAGTATTCGACGTATCCGCTAAGGCTGATGTGTATGGCCCTGGGAAATCGTACAGCATCTTCGCCGGGAAGGATGGGTCGAAAGGTCTTGGGATGTCCAGCTTGAAACCCGAGCACGCTATATCCGATTACAGTACATTAGATGGAAAAGATATGAAGGTCTTGAACGATTGGCATGGCTTCTTTGAGTGCATTTACACTTTTTCACGCAAGGAAAATTGCATCGCTAACATTTTATGACAGGAAACGATACAACATTGTCGGTCGCGTCGTAGATAACCAGAACCCTTCATCCAATATGTGAAACAAAGAATCCTGTCGTTGTTTATTGTTCTTGTATATATTATTTGGAGGAGTTTCTTCATCTAACGTTCATCACCCTCGAGGCGTGAGATCAAACTGTCCTCGTCACTTTCCCGAGCTCAACACTTCCTATCCGACCTGGTACAAGTCGTAGCCACACTTGAGAAACCAGCAGCTCGAAGGCGAAACAGTTAACAAACCAATACACGCGTTAACACAATACTACAGCGTGTTCCGGAATTCCGCATCATGCTAACCTTCAGACTAAGCACCTGTCAAGCTGATTTCAATGTATGGGTTGGATGCCTCCAACTGTTTCAGGAAAGAGCCTAGGGTAACACTTACTTATTGGAAGAAATTTGTGCACAACGTCAACGAAAAATGATATCTAGAGCGTCTGGATGCGATCGTCCTTGTGTACCGTCAATGATTCTACTCGTGCGTCAAAAGTCATTGAGTCATTGATAATACTCACCATCATCATACCACTCAATGTTCTGAAGCATCTTCCCCGTTTTATCAATGACCCAGCTCCTTGACTTGACATCGGGAAGTAGTGTGGAAGTCCATTTTTGAAGGAGATCTGATGCGCGAGACCGGAAATGGTATCGATCGTCCCCTAGAAGAATGCCTGTGGGTAACAAGCTTATATCTCTCATAATCGTATGTAATTGTGTATGCTATTGCATTTTAATACGAAGAACATAGGGGGTGAGAGGAGAGCCTACCCTTAAAACTTCATACTTGAAATCGTGGCTTTCAATTGCTGAAAAAAAGATATCAAGCTTTGAACTGTGCTATCACCGTAATCAAAATTAAATTTGATCATAAAAAACAATACACCTATGGAACTCACATTGCAAAGCCTCTTTTCCCAGTGCCTTTTCTTCCCCGATAACTGGTATGTGAACTTGAATATCAAAGTATTGATAATTCAAACATTAGAAATACCTTGTATTTCGTTATTTCGCCAGGACTGCGCCCGAGAAAATTTTTGCACAAATAGATTCGTTGGCTAATGACCCTTGAAATTTCTTGGTCGTTGCTGGTCTTCCTTTCCCAGCCCTCTACTCGACTCTGAGCCTTGTGGCACTCGGATGAAGAGCTATAGAGCAGGCGTACGGGTTCCATGTACGAAACTGCTGGATTACGGAGTACAGCTCCTGATCTAGAGCGCTGGATAGTAACCAATACAGATGCATCTGAGCCAATAAATTGACGGATCGTGAGTTTCGCAAGATGCGGAAGGAGCTTTCTCTCATTGGTAAGAACGAGAGGTGCCAAATTCTTTACTGGAAGGTCGAGAATATCTAGCTCTTCAAGATTAGGCGTTAGGGAAAATAAGGATAATAATTGATTCATAAAATTTCCCGTGGTGTGAAGGGTTAACCGCCTTAGTGAAGTTGCCGAGGATCGAGACAGTAGCGACATGACACCATTGAGAACTTCTAGCGAAGATAAGCAATACCCAACCACTTCAAGTTCCTGCAATACTGGCGCCACCATGTTATCGAAGGGAGATATATGTCTTGGAAAAGGAGCATTTCGATTATCCAGACGAAGCGTAGAGAGAAAAGGAAATGAAATCTGCCTGGAAGGATGCATGCGCATTATTGGGCCCCGGAGCGTACACGATTCCAATCGCGTGCTAATAGGTGCCAGAAGTTCAATTGAACAAGGAAGACCAACATATCGTCTGATTTCCCACCAAGGGAGTTCTGAATACCCATTGCAATGCCATATGATTGCATATCGAAGCATTGGCGAATTTTTAAAAATAGATAGTCCGTCGGGGGTATTCGCCACCAGGTGGCTTGCCTGCCGAGGGTCGTGTAATTTCAGAGAGACCAATACCGGAAATTGATCTATAGTGCCTAGCAGCTGAAAGAGGGGGGTAAACATCATGCCTTCAACGACCAGACTTTTCCACCGATGACCATGCCGTATAACGATTATTAAAGCAGGATGGCAGTTGGGATTGAAATCGGTGTGAGAATACGCATACGCGGCGCTTATTGCTACATGTATCGGAGTGTTACCCGATCGGAGAAGATGTAAGTCAAAAAAGTCAACAAAGCTCTGTGAGCGTTGTTTGAGGTCATGGAGGCCAATTCTAGGCTGTACACTCCAGAGCGCCGGAGTGGATGTTGCAACTGCCCTCCAGAATTGACAAACACTTGACAGCAAGTATGGAGTAGTGATGTAGGACTGGCGATTACAGAGGCTTTCATCGATGTCTGGTATTGAAATAACGTTCATAAAAACTTGGGCAAGGAGTTCAGGCAAGAGTTGGTCCCCGTTATTTCGCTTGGGAGAAGTGGACGCTGCTATAACTAATCCACTGCGGTAAGTCATTTCCAGCCTATGCGAATTTATACGGAATTTTTTAGTATTCTGGCAATAGGGAAGGGAGAATCACCGGGTACTTACCTTGTTGTAAGGAAAGGATTGGGTATGTCACACCGTAACGATAGATTTTCCGGATCTATCAGTATCTAAGAATAGACGAATAGTTAAGGGCAGCTATGTAGCAAGGAGGGGGGATACGTTGAGCGCCAAAGCATTCAATACTCAAGGGGTTTCAAAAGCAATAAGCTTGTTTATGCCGTTTATCGTAATCAGCAAAATGTGGATCCTGCTGTTTCCGACTCTTTTTCGATTTGACATAAAATTACACATCTACATATTTCTGGCTTAACGGAGTGCAAATTCACGCATCTAGGCTATATCTTGTGCCAAAGACGCCTTCTTCTATTGCTTTAATTTCTATCGTAGGAATTTTAGTTCGCTTCTTCCACATAAAATGAAATGACATACGAAGAGCGACATGAGTAGAATGGAATCTGCAAAGGGCCAGATTTCCTAGTTTGGATGTGAGGCCCACTTAGTAAAATGAATGATTAAAGCACTAACCCATCATATACCACAGTCCAGGGACGCCCATATCTCGCCATACTGCGTTTATTTCACCTTCTTTGTCGAGACCCCAGATAGGTTTGCATTTTTTATACACTTCATCACCACAAAGCCTACGTATATGCTCGCGAGAATCGCCAAGTCTGAAAAATAGTTGAATGCATGAAAAATAATATCTCGAGATACTCACCCAGTAGCAAAAACGGCAACGTCGGCAGGGATCTCGCTCCCATCTTCAAACTTGATGCCGTGTTCTGTAAACTGGGAAATTCCACTATCATTCTTCAACTTAATCTTTCCGTCGGCAATAAGCTGACTAGCACCAGTGTCTATTTGAAAAAAATCTGTCCAGGACCATAAATTTGACTGGTCATAATTAGCTCACCGAGGTAGTATCCGCCAGCTTTACTCCAGGCAAGCAAGCCGAAACCAGTATCTTTGATGCCGAAATTCGTGCGGAAGCCTACCTTGGCCAGCCCAGCCAAGATATCCCTGTTAAACATCAACGTAAATTATGAAGTATTTCATATATTGCTTCGATTTACTTATCCAACTCTGCCAAAATCTTGACGCGACGTTGATTGAGTTCGATGCTCATGTGGTGTGGAAATGAGGCGCTCAGTCGATCAGCAACCTCTACCGGTGGTGCAATTTCGGAGTAAACGCCTAACTTCCACTTGAATCTATCTGAAAGTACGAGACGAAGCTAACTGGATACCTTGCATGAGCACCTTCCACCCATTTTCGGTGGACATGATGTATGTCGACCCGCGTTGAAACATGGTTACATCTACGAGTCAATTCATTATAATTTCAAATAACGGACCTATTGAAGACTTACCAATCCCATGGTTATAATAGTCTTCTGCGATATCGTGTGCTGAAACATCATCAGTGAAATTTCAATGAATAGGCGGATATACGCACCTGAAGTGCAGGCACCGATGACGACAACCTTTTTCCCCTGATGATCGCTCGCCTTGTTGTGCTCGCTCGAATGAAGCACCTGGCCCTTGAATTTATCCTTCACAGAATTGAATATTAGGCTGACGAAATGTCCCTGCGCTCAAAGTCATACCATGCCTGGATACGTTGGAGTGTTCGGTAGTCCACTGCCGAGCCCTGTTGCAAAGATGAAATGGTTAGAAACAAGTTGACGTTCTGTGCCATCTTGTAGCTTGATTGTCGTGTGCCATTTGTTTGACGCATCTGGAGTTGCACGAGTAATCGTGGCAGAAGTCCAGACATTAAGTTCGAGCGCTTCAGCATAATGCTCTAGCCAATTCGCCAACTGAAAATATGACGTTAGAATTTATTGACTGATGTCTTGATTCCGGACCTTTGTTGAAGGTGCATATACAGGCCAGGTGGAAGGGAAACTATAATAAATGTTACATTGTTAGACAAAATAGAATGTGAAAGTGATCAGACCCTACGGGAGGTATGGCATGTGATCGTACCCTGATCATGATAAGATAATCGCTTCAGATATTTTTATGCACACTTACAAACGGGGTCGTGTAGGGTTAAAGCTTCATAACGATTACGCCAATTGTCGCCGATTCTTGGATTTTTTTCCACAACAAGTGAACTGATGTCCAGATACTTTAACCTCGCTGCTATTTCCAATCCGCTCTGTCCGCCTCCGACGATTATAACCTTCGGATTGGTGTGCTCAAATTTGCTTTCCTCTCGTCTCTGCTCTTCCCACTTTCCATGGTTTGGCCTATGATTACGAAGCGCGCCAGTCTTCTCCGGGAAGTTCTTCAGGCTGTCCAGATTTGTAAAAATGACATGCGCCTTCCACTCTCCATTCGCGGTAGGGACTAATCTTAGCACACCGGATCCTATACCGACGTCGGTCTCAAATGAAAACATAGCATTGATCCATGCGACGTCCGGGAATGGTCGTTGGAGGCCGAGAAACTGTTCACTGAGCTTCAGATTCTGAATCTTGGCTAAGGCGAGTCGGTCTTGCAAAAATTGGCTTATTCGCTGGATTCCACTGAACGTGCGGAAGTCCCAAGTCAAAGCGAGCATATCCCTCCAAAATGCTTCGGGTAGCAAGAGATTGGCGACGCTTTGTGCATCACCGGCCACAGCTGCTGTCGAGAATGCTGTAAACCAGTCTTGTGCAACTTTCCTAGCATCGAGATCTGGCGAAACAGATGCGTCGAGACGATCAAGTGTGGGGAGCGGAGTGTCGGGTAAGGGGAGCATTGTCAGGAGAAGATAATGAGGACAATTTATGCTTGTGGGTTCGAGCTTGAGAAATGCCCGGTATATATACTGGCTGACGCGGAATCGTTCTCGTATTACTATTAGTAGGGCACTCTGGTATCACATGGGTCACCTCTGACTTCTACGACTTTGAGAGAGAAGAAATTCATGTTGTTAGTCAGCCGGTTACCATAATAGGCTTTAAAAGTAAGGCTATCAATAGAGGCCCCGGGTCATCAACGCGCCCTTCAAGATTGATAATTGAAGAGCAAGGGTTTGTTCCATATCTGTGGAGAGAGTCAGAACATAATTATCTATCACATTGCGGGACGAAGGAAGGCTCGGCGGAAAGGGCTTTGACATATGTTGACGTCACTTGGAGAGGTCCTCTTCATAGCTCGCAATCTGTACTTAAGCACCCCTTTGCAATCAATTGTATTCCTAGTTGGATTCACTCGTTTTTGCGGTCTTCGCATGTCCTTGGCCGTTACAAGTCTGATTCAACTATTTACTTTTTCTTTGTTCTATTGTTAGCTTTTTTTCTTGATCCGCTCTATTGACAATGTGGTGTCTCGAAAATTTCAAGTTGATTCATATCAATCCTCACACCAGACCCCTACCCCTCTTG
Organism: Cystoderma amianthinum; assembly: GCA_036936965.1. NCBI lineage: Eukaryota > Fungi > Basidiomycota > Agaricomycetes > Agaricales > Squamanitaceae > Cystoderma > Cystoderma amianthinum. The sequence goes on from JASFDA010000077.1 coordinate 20,584, forward strand.
AGGGCTCTAATAGGCACCCTAATGAAGCACCCTGAATGCCCAAACCCTAGTTGGTACCCCGAGCATTTCTTTCAATGTTGTGATTGATCTTTATCCATTCTTCATCAGTTCCCTGCGCGAGCCACAGGACTTTGTTCTTGCAATACCATACATTTGGTACGTTGAAAATTTTGCTCCACAAGAGAAACTTAGCGGCGGTAGGAAGCTTCCGGAGAAGGGAAAAAAGGTACCTTTGTGCTTCTCACAATCCCTACTAGTATATAATATTGATATAGGGAAAAGGCGCAAATCTGTGACATTAGGAGTGCGAAATGTAAGGTCTGACGCAGCCTGACGTACAGTAATGTTACAAACGCTCCGGAGCTCCCCTGCTAATTTCTCCCTGATACAGTGATGACGCGTCTCATTTGTTAAGCTCACGTGTTTCTTTGACGCTCCGTGGCTTAGACTGACACTGACATGTACAGTGGCTTTGATTTAATCGGGTTTTAATTTCTCTTATCCATCACATCAGGGTATGAATAGAACAAAGGTACTCTGCCTCAAGTGACGTCCAATCTTACAATATAAACTTATACGTTTTCACCCTTCAAATTGCTTCAAACCAACAAAACTTCTAGTTAACATCGCCTACTATGGCTCTGCCCCCGGCAATAACTGTGTTATCTGACGACGTTCTGCTATTCATATTCTCCCTCATCGCCCCCTCCTGGTGGATCGATGCCGATCTGAAAACTATACGACACGCTTCCCAGGTGTGTGTTCATTGGCGAAAGATCGCGCTTGGTGCGCCATCATTGTGGAGAGTTATTGCTATAGGGCAATGTCCTAGGAAGTGGTATGAAGAGCTCCTTATGCGTGCGTCTTCGGAGACCTCGATCGATGTTATAAATAACCACAGGGAGGAATCCTTAACGTCCTTGATTCCTAAACTGAAATTACCTCTTCGCGTTTACTGGGGGTGGGTCACAGTGGAAGAAATGCGATGGATTTTAAACGGAATGCAGAGCCCACAAGGCCGCATGGAATACCTCAATGTGACGTTTCGTACCGACAATCGTACAGGCGAAGTCATACCCTTGCCATCCACCTGCCAAGTCCCGTCTTTACAAGAACTTTGTCTCAATCATGGGATGCTAGACCTCGCTTCTCCGTTGTTTCCGCGTTTAAAAATCCTTAAATTAAATCTGTGCTCTCTCCCAATTTCAATGCTCTACCGATATCTCTTCAACTTTCCTTCACTCGTGGAGCTTACTCTCAATTCGACAATCAAGCATATGAGTAGTGTTCCCCTTCCCATACTTGATTTTCCCAACCTCACTCATCTCGGATTATCTGATGACTTGCGCCCTGGATGGCAATTTCTTTCTCATGTTCGCCTTCCAGCCGGATGTCACTTTCATCTTCAGTTCAAAACCGGCGGCGCTAGGTTTGCAGAGTGTCATTCATCGACCGTATCCTTCGTCCTTAACCGCCTTGGTGAATTTGATATCCATAAATTGACAATCACCCAATCAATAAAGGGTATTTCAATCTCCACCTCCAACCATCGATCTGGTTTACCACAATCAAGCTTGGTAATTGACGACGACGTCACAGCTATTGGGTTATCGACGAATGATTACCAGCTCGTTCGCCTGCAAATTGACGAGGCCTTACAGACTCTGCATTTCAGAGAGTTAGACATCGACATGGATCTTCCTGGCAACTCGTACAAATTCTCACCCTTCTTATCACGCGCACACGAGCAAGTGAAATTAACAAACTGTTCCATGAATTTTTCCGAACCAATATTCGCCTCCATGGTTTTGCTAGACATCTCCACCATCAATCCCAAAATTGAGGTCTGTAAATTTTTCGACGTTTTTAGGAATATGCCGGTTCTTGAATCTCTTCGTGTCGAAAATGCCTTAATCGAAAGCTCGCAAATAGACGCTTCTGGCTATCTGGCTGGGAAATTGACTCGCTTTGTGTATACGGGGAGCGGGGGAGCTTATGGGCAACTTATTTCTAGGCTTTCCCTTCCTTTTTGTCGATTTCAACTCGACTTAGCGGCAGACACCATTGAACCGTACTTGGGCTACATTATGAACAACTTTGCTCGGGGAATCAGACATGCGCAAAAGGACTACGCCATTAATGCACTAACCATCGCTCAAGTATTGCATGAACCATCACTCGGGTTCAGGGGATGGCTTCGCAATCGGGAAGCTGTTATATCCTGTTCAGACTCAACTGGGTCTGACGCTGATAACAAAGTTCACATTCGCTTTCGCGAATTCGAAACGCCGCTCCAGAATTTAGTGATGAAGTCTCTGCTTGCCGCTCTTCATTCAGTATACGCTGACTTCACCGCCCTCCACTCGTGCCATATCCCCGAAATGATTCCGCACCTTCACAAGTTTTTTTATCTACGGATTTTAAATATCATGACAATTGACGACCTGGACGACACAACACACATACTTCCCCTCCTGAAGCGGGCTGACGCTCACGATATACCTATTTTTCCTTCTCTGACAACCCTAATTCTGGACGCTTGTCACTTGCATATGACGCCCGGATTTTTTTCTATGCTGTGTTCTGTTCTTGATTGGAGGCGGACGCGTCAAACCCCTATCACCAACCTCATCTTCTCCTTCAAATATTTTATGGTGACTGGGGTTCGAAAAGTGCATATTGAAACTCTTCAGGCTATGGGGGTATGTGTCGAAACCAGTGACATTGAAAGAGGTCGTTCCAGAGATATCCGTTTCAACTCGAATGGGTTTTTAGTCAATTAAGAGAAATATACAATTATGCTTGGGATTCAGGTTTTGGAACGAGTGCGAAACTTATAGACCATCCTCACAGTTCTGAACAGAGGCCTTTAAGTAGTATATTCAAGCAACCAAAGAACTTTTAAAAAAAATTCACAAATAACAGTAGTGAGCAACATTGGGATGCATTGAAGTTTATAAGATGTCCCGATAGGTACGTGAGGGGTCACAATCGATTGAATAGATAGCAATGGAAAATCGGGTTGTGACAGTGGAAATGATATGCGAGTAGTTTTCTTGAACTGGACGTAAATGTCATGACGATGCAAAAAGGGGGAAAAAAACAAAGAGATACTGCCTCTACAATCCTATCGATCGTGCCAGGCGTACCAGGACTACACATAACTGTAATGCGTACACCTGGAGGAACGGATATATGGAAGGAGAAAGGGCGAGCGCTGAAGAACGTTGAGAAACGGTTGCAGGAGTCGGCGGTAACGAAGGAAGAGCTGGATCTGGATCACCACCATCTAGTCATGCATCACCCCAAGAGGATGACGACGACGACGTTTCCGAGTCCAGTGCAGACTGCGGAGGGATATTTTCCTGGTCGCTGTCTTCGGACACAGGAGAATCGGGTACCACCGAATCCTCGATTTTCGTTTCGGTAATGATTTTACCCTTCTTCTCTGCCTCCTCCCGCTCTTTCTTCTTTCGCTCCTCATCCTCCCTTTCCTTCTCAGCAAGCTGCGCTCTCATCTTCGCGAGCTCCTCCTCCTTCTCCTTCTCTGCAAGGCGCTGCTTCACACGTTCAAGCTCAGCTTCCTTGCTCTCCTGCATTTTCTTCTCCTGTGCCTTCTCGAGAGCATCCTTGCGACGTTTTTCACGCTGATTACGATTGTTAGGATAAAGGCATTTATGTTCCAATGATATTATACGTACGAGGGCTTTCTCCTTGAGTTCCCGAGCTTCCTTCTCTTTCTGGAGTCGCTCTCGCATTTCTCGCTCGCTTATAACCCAGTCACCTATGTTATTTGCTGCAGCATCTGGTTGTGCCTTGTATTTTAAAAGATCTGTAAAATAATTAGCTAAAACCGTACTTATATGACAAAGGAAAGAGGACTAACAGCCCTGCAGCGCAGCGACGCTGAACTCTTCCTCTGGGACACCGTCCGCAAAGCGTTGAGCCAAGACAGATAATTGTTTTCTATCCAAAGGCGCAGCTGAGTGTCGGTTCTTGAGTATTGAAGGTTCAGGTGGTGGTGGAAGGTAAGCAGTATTGGACGCGCCAAACTGTGTGGTTGGATCGAGTACCAGCGTTGTCTCGAAATCTGGGGGTGATGGGAACACGGGGACAGTAGAGTGACGGCGAGAAGAAGTTGATGAGGAAGGAGGTGATGCCGAAGGCGTCGTTCGAGAGCCTGACAGTAAGGAATTGGCGGATGACGTGATGCCAGATGGAAGTGACCAGATGGAGCTGGTCGACGAGGTAGGTGTCGTTGGCGAATGTACACGAGCATCGGACGCCACCTTAGCAAGCTCCACCTTGGCCAGCTCGATCTTAGCCAATTCTTCTTCGTCCTCCTCACAGGGGAAGAAATTCCTGAACAAAGCTTCTGCCTGCCACTTGCTGGCATTCTTAAATTCTATCCAAACGTCCATACGACCAGGACGCGAAAGGGCAGGATCTAGACGTTCCAGGTGATTTGTTGTGCTAGTAATTAATTTTAGTTAGATCAAGCAGTTACAGAACTAAATGAGCAAGCCAACTCACGCGAATAGTAATCGACCTTCAGCAGCCGCAACACCGTCCAGGGCATTTAGCAAACCGCTTAACGACAACGTGTTGACGTCACTAAGGTGGTCACCACCTCTTCCTCGCCGTCTCCGGCTTGGTCCTATGTTGTTACTCTCTTTATTTTCGTTGTCTTTATTGTCCTCGTTGTGATCTTCATCGTCACGACTGACACTACGTGTGAAAGCTGCATCTAAATCTTCCAATAGCACCACACAGCGAGCAGGAACGCGCCCCATTAGAGCTGTAAGAGTTGAATCCGAAATCCATGATGCAGAAAGGGACACGACATAAATATCGAGCTGAAGTTGACCTGCGAGGGCGTGGATAAGAGAAGATTTGCCCGATCCTGGCACTCCGTGAAGTAGATAGCCTCGTCGGAAGGGGATTCCCCGGTCGGCATACCACTAAATCGAAGTTGTAAGAAATTGTGAAATATAGGGTCGTGAGAAAATCTGATAAACCCCGTCCCGGGCTCTTTTTTTTGTAAAAAATTCTTCTCTCCCTCCAGAACGAACAAAGACGAGAATCGGGACACATACCTTTTCACTTTTCAGGAAATCGCGAGTATCGTCTAGGAGCATTTCCTTGACGCCAGGGTTCAAAACAATACTGGCCATCGGTCTCTTATGCCTCGAATCGGTCCATCTCCATGAACCATGCACGTCCGCGAAGTATATCTGGATTCGGTGGATAGCTTCAGCCTCATAATCCTTTTTCGCCTGTAAGACCAGTTGCTTCAGTATCAAATTAGATCGTGCTACAACACTAATCAAGTATCAACAGAGCACAAGCTATGACGGACAGCACAGCACATACCTGATGGACAACATCTCGCAGTTATCCTGGTTTCTACTTCGCCTTACGCGAAGCCAGTGGCCTTTGTAATAAATGGTATGCGTCGTATCGAATGTTGGCTGGAAGACCACCCGTGTCTTGGGTCGGCCCTCGGCATCGTCGCCCCATCCTCGGTCTTCGTTATTTACTACAATATCGTTTTCCAAATCCCACTCGTCTACTTCGTTGGAACCTCCCGGCCCGGAGGTACGTGTAGTCGTTTCAAACTCTCGCGAACGCTGCCATTCGGGCCGCCGCGACAGCCAGAGCATCAGCCAGTCATATGGATAGTCTTCTTCGCTGAAGTGGGCGGTGAGGAAGAATGCTGTATAGAACGTCAATTTGGATCTAAACAGCGAGCGATACGGAGGCAAGCAAGAAATGGAAGGCAGTGTATCACACCGCCCTAATGATGGGTTGCCACATCAACAGCGAAGGACGCATCATATTTCTCATGGCTATGATTGATGCTTCTCGAAAGTGCGACTTAGACCAAGGACTTACAGTTAACAAAATGGGACCTAAAAGCCCAAATTCATCAGCATTGGGACGACAAACGTTGTTATTGACTCACCATGCAGAACTCGAAACACGTCTTGCTGTCTCGACTGTCCCACCTAGGACGACGAGCTTCATACCATCCACAACCGACGACCCGCCAGCACCGCCAACGAGAGGCTGAATAAGGGACTTGAGGGCGTCCATGCTATACTAGAACACGGTGTAGAACAGCTTGCTGGCGTAGTAGATATGAGGTTACGTGGAAGATGAGATGATGGTGGGAAGAGGAAGAAGAGACGACAGGTTTACGTGGAAATAAAGAAAGGACAAATGCTCGTCAAAGTGGGGAAAGCTGTTAAAGGGTCTATGTCTTCGAGGCTGTGACTCGACGTGATGGTATATGGTGTGGAAGCGGTTCCGGAAATACCTGCTGTGCAGCTGCAAAGCACAAATAAAAGATCACTTTGAGATGAACCTTTTGTACAGAATCACTCCGCAAGTCGAGAATATGCACCGAATCAACTTCAGTCAGGACGCGTCAGCAAGTAGCTGTGTGACTGGGAACGCCTCGAGGCACTGACTGGGCCGGAAATATGGTCCTTTTTCCTCACGCCACATTACGATCTAGATATTAATATTGCATCAAAATCTTATCTCTTTCTCCTGTTCATCATAATGTTGTTCCATGGCGGCTCACCAAGCTACCCATTATCATTACTCGCAGTGATATACTACTATTTCCAGGTAATAGTATTGTTTTTCACTTAATGGACCATCAACCGTACTCGAGTAATGTAACTCCGGAATCGCTAGCCACCAACTCACCCGTCTTCGGCCCTACATCTATCCCCGTATACTGCCAAACGCCTCCAAATGAACAAGCACATAATCTAAAGATTAGTTCTATTAGATGGACCGATGAAAAGTTTAAGCGTTTGATATCGTGGTCCGTGTTTGGCTGGATGATGAAAGTAAGTATTATTTCAGTGAATTGTGTCTCGGCGTGCTGCTATATATCCCCGTTCATATCCACCCACTGCGGATACCTGAAGGGAATGAATCTAACTTTTTAAATTGATACAAGGCATGTTATCCTCGACCTCCCTTTCATCTTCGATTGCAACTCTGTACCCTCGTTGTGGTGGCTGACTCCTGTCTTAGGTCGCGATAGTTGGCCTCTTCATTTCAGAACGATTATATGGCGTGCGGGTGGCGTTCAAGACGCAGAACTTCGGACCTTTCGATAAGTGGAGAAGGTTGCCTCATTGACTAAATGTGTTATGACCCTGATCAGTTTCACTGCGATATAACATAATTGGCCGAATACCAACCTAAATGCGTCGGATTATCAAACCAGTTAGGTTGTTTAATGTTCCGCAGCGTAGTTAAGTGACTCTCGCTTAAAAGATTACAGAAATCGACAGTATCCACATTAAGACCTTTCCGGGTGCTTCGCCCCATAAAATGACCCATCCGGATAGCCTCCCAGCATAATGTAAACAATACTTGCCCACATAGCCTTCCTACGTTTTTCATGCAATTTTCCCCTTGAAATTTCTAAGGTCAAGGAAACTTCTCATTCGACTCTCATTAACGACCTTCTGTTATCTGCTTCTACGTCGTAGAAATCGGTCACGCCGGTTTCCTAATATCAGTTCTACTCCCCGGATTCGTTTCGAAGATAGGTGAGTCATCGCGAAAATACCCTATCCCTTCCGTCCAAGTAGGGTACTTCAAGTTGAAAATCGTTCATGCGAGATATTCAACAGAAAATTTATCTTGTTGTGTGACGTCGATAAGCTTTTTGTCGACACATGTATTCAGGGAGTCAACTTCGCATTTCCGACAACGTTTCCGAATTCTGAAGCACGGAGTTAGGTTTCTTTTGTAATGTCCAGCCGAGCTGATCGTAAATATGCCGATTGCTAGAAACTTGATAATAACCAAGCGAAACAGCGTACAGGCACAGAGAAACGCAGGTCGTATAACTTAGAATTATCGAAGGGGAATAAATTAACAGCACTCAACTCGGTAGGGGAGAATATATCTCCTTGATCCAAATTTCAAAAAAGATACAGCACATTGAGAATATCAGATATTGTCTTCATTTTTCAAATATCAACAAGCCGGCGCGAGTTTTCAAGAATAGCAATAGAGGTGCAGAAACCTATTACATGAGTACTAAATATCTCATTTGTTTTCTTGAACATATGGCATGACTGCGCGCCAGGCCGCCTTAGTAGGTGTAAATTCCTATTTTTATAAATCAGGTCAACTGATACGGTGTAGATACCATCCCCTCAAGTTATAATTAAATAAAACTACTATAACTGCCACAAAATATTCCAGCCACGTTGAGCGTATTAGTTACACCTTGGAAAGGCGCTCCGACGGAGTATTTAGTCAAAATGTAACGTCTTCAGACCACATATTTATGAGGCGATCCTCGTAAACAACTAAAGAGGATTGTAAAGGCAACGCCTCAGCCTGATGGGATGATTGTCGAATCGGTCCGGAACCCGGATGACGTGAGATGCACACACAATTGGCAAAGCTTAGAAGTCCGGCAGAAGTATACTCTCCAAATGTTTGTCATCTCACTTTCATACCTCTACGATGTCGAAATCAACTGGCAATTTCTCGAGCATTCCAATTCTTGATTACTCTCTTGTCTACGGCCCAGATAAATCGAAATTTATCGGGCAGTTGCGACATGCCTTGATCAATGTAGGGTTCCTCTATCTCTCTAACCACCCTGTGGATCAACAAGTCATAAACTCCTTAATCGACTATATACCGAAATTGTTTGCTCTTCCACAAGCTGCGAAAGATGAGATCAAGATGGCCAACTCCGAGCATTTCTTAGGTTACTCGCGCCTTGGGGCTGAACTAACGAAAGGCCAGGTCGATCAAAGGGAGCAATTTGACTTTGCGACGAAACATGAATCACGCTGGAAGTCCGCATCAGATCCGGACTACTTTCGACTCTGGGGTCCCCCTCAGGTGCGCTCACCTTGATGCTATTGTTAGATTATGAAGCAAATTCCCCCCAGTGGCCTGATGAAGGTCTTATCCCTGGCTTCCGAGCAACAATGGAGCGTTACCTTGAAGAAGTGCAAGAACTTGGCTACAAAATGAGTTCCTTGATAGCAGAGGCGTTTGGACTGGGTCCAAACGGCCTGGCACATTTCTACGACGCCGATCCTTTAATGCAGCATCGCGGAAAAATAGTGAAGTACCCTGTAGTTAAAGGAACAAATGATCAGGGAGTGGGGCCTCACTATGATGCCGGCTTTATGACCTTTGTGATACAATCCCTTGATACGATGTCTGATGTGAGGCTGACTGTAAATTGTCGAATGTCTAGCTCTTGCAGGCTTCGGAACATCGGGGACTTCAGGTACAAAACCTGACTGGGGAGTGGATTGATGCGCCGCCTATACCTGGAACATTTGTAGTGAATATTGGAAAAGGTTTTATTGCTCGACCTATCCATCTGTTGATAGCTTAAATGATTTTTAGCTCTTGAATTTGTGACACGCGGACTTGCTCGCGCTACTTCCCATCGTGTTCTCTCACCCAAGGGGTTGACGCCTCGTTATTCTGTCCCATTTTTCCAGAATATTGGACTTGAGATTCAATTAGCGAACGAGATTCTTGAATGTGCGTATTCCTATAAATATTCTGGATCAAAATTAACCGCATCACTGCTAGTCCCTCCTGAGATTTCGAAATTACTTGATGAGCGGGGGTCAGTGGCTGCTACAGACTGTAAGGCGTTGTCTACCGTCGTTAGCAATGGTCTAATTACATCATCGAAGCTGTTAACTTCTCAGAATTTGACCGAGAACCTTCGGGAAGAGTCAATCTAATTGGTCGCGTCAAGTGAACAATAATTTGAAGCTCTTTTCTCGATCTAACTACGAAATTTTAGGAGCCATCCTGATGTTGCAGAACGACATTATCCCGAACTTTTCAAGCAAATATTTCCTAACGGGTTTTCTGGTCAAGGGAGTGCCTACTGAAGACGCATTGGCCCACCCTTCTCGTATTTATCAAGCAATGCCTGTATATTTATAATACGTCGAATATTAAAAACATTATCTCTGCGTTTCAGCCTCTCCAAGCAGGCAAATTGTCCCTAATTTCGGGTACGAAATGAGGGATATCTGATAGTGGCTTTTTTCTACGACTACAGTTTATAGAAAAAAAATCGGGTCGTAAGAAAAGGACGTGTTTTGAACCTGTCTTTTATTTCCTTACATAACAGACGGCTCAAAGCTTAGAGCAGATGAGCCTCCTGGAATCTTATTCTTCCAGTTGATGATCTTGTCTTCTCCAAACTCAATGTTATGGATAAGGTTGCTAGTCCTGTCTAAAAAAAGGGAAAGACAAAAGGCCCAGAGTCAGCCATTTTTGCGCAATGACATCAGTGTTGTATTTAATACCTAAGGGTAAAGAAAATTAAGGGTTACTGTACCAGCAAACCTATCTGGGTCTCGACAAAGAAGGTGAAATAAACGCAGTATGGCGAGATATGGGCATCCCTGGACTGTGGTATATGACGGGTTAGTGCTTTAATTATTCATTTATAGGAAATCTGGCCCTTTGCAGATTCCATTCTACTCAAGTCGCTGTTTGTATGTCATTTCATTTTATGTGGAAGAAGTGAACTAAACTTCCTACAATAGAAATTAAAGCGATAGAAGGTGTCTTTGGCACAAGATACAGCCTAGATGCGTGAAATTGTACTCCATTACTTGAAGCCAGAAATATGTAATTGTTTGTCAAATCAAAAATAGTTTATTGCTTTTGGCACCCTTGAATATTGAATACTTTGGCGCCCAATGGAGGGCCCAACGGATCCACCCCTGCTACGTAGCTGCCCATTCGTCTATACTTACTAATAGATCCGGACAATCTATTCGTTACGGTGTGACATACCTAATCCTTTCCTCACTTCAAGGTACCCCCAGCGATTTTCTTGTTCTTATTGCGAGAATACTGAAAATTTCCACTTAAGTTCGCATAGGCTAGCATGACTTACAACAACGAATTAGTTATAGCAGCGTCCACTTCTCCCAAGCGAAATAGCGGGGACCAACTCTTTCCTGAACTCCTTGCCCAAGTTTTTATGAACGTTATGTCAATACCGGACATCGATGAAAGCCTCTGTAATCGCCAGGCCTACATCACTACTCCATACTTGCTGTCAAGTGTTTGTCAATTCTGGAGGGCAGTTGCAACATCCACTCCGGCGCTCTGGAGTGTACAGCCTAGAATTGGCCTCCATGACCTCAAACAACGCTCACAGAGTTTTATTGACCTTTTTAACTTACATATTCTCCGATCGGGTAGCACTCCGATACATGTAGCACTAAGCGCCCGCGGTGGGTATTCTCACACCGATTTCAATCCTAACTGCCATCCTGCTTTAATAACCGTTATACGGCAATGCCATCGGTGGAAAAGTCTGGTCGTTGAAGAGATGATGGTGACCCCCCTCTTTCAGCTGCTACGCACTATAGATCAATTTCCGGTATTAGTCTCTCTGAACTTACACGACCCTCTGCAGTCAAGCCACCTGGGGAATACCCCCGACGGACTATCTATTTTTAAAAATTCGCCAATGCTTCGATATGCAATCATCAACGGATGGCATTGCCATGGGTATTCAAAACTCCCTTGGAGGGAAATCAGACGATATGTTGGTCTTCCTTGTTCAATTGAACATCTGGCACCTATTAGCACGCGATTGGAATCGTGTACGCTCCGGGGCCCAATAATGCGCGTGCATCCTTCCAGGGAGACTTCATTTCCTTTTCTCTCTACGCTTCGTCTGGATAATCGAAATGCTCCTTTTCCAAGACATATATCTCCCTTCGATAACATGGTGGCGCCAGTATTGCAGGAACTTGAAGTGGTTGGGTATTTCTTATCTTCGCTAGAAGTTCTCAATGGTGTCATATCGCTACTGTCTCGATCCTCGGCAACTTCACTAAGGCGGTTAACCCTTCACACCACGGGATATATTATGAATCAATTATTATCCATATTTTCCCTAACGCCTAATCTTGAAGAGCTAGATATTCTCGACCTTCCGGTGAAGGATTTGGCACCTCTCGTTCTTACCAATGAGAGAAAGCCCCTTCCGCGTCTGGCAAAACTCACGATCCGTCAATTTATTGGCCCAGACGCATCCGTATTGGTTACTATCCAGCGCTCTAGATCAGGAGCTGTACTCCGTAATCCAGCAGTTTCGTACATGGAACCCGTACGCCTGCTCTATAGCTCTTCATCCGAGTGCCACAAGGCTCAGAGTCGATTAGAAGGCCGGGAAAGGAAGACCGGCACTGATAGGGAAATTTCAAGGGTCATTAGCCAACAACACTATTTGTGCAAGAATTTCCTCGGGCGCAGTCCTGGTGAAATAACGAAATACAAGGTATTTCTAATATTTGAAATTTCAATACTTTGATATTCAAGTTCACATACCAGTTATCGGGGAAGAAAAAGCACTGGGAAAAGAGGCTTTGCAATGTGAGTTCCATAGGTGTCCTGTTTTTTATGATCAAATTTAATTTTGATTACGGTTATAGGACAGTTCAAAGCTTGATATCTTTTTTTCAGCAATTGAAAGCCACGATTTCGAGTATGAAGTTTTAAGGGTAGGCTCTCCTCTCACCCCCTATGTTCTTCGTATTAACATGCAATAGCATACACAGTTACGTTCGATTATGAGAGATATAAGCTTGTTACCCACAGGCATTCTTCTAGGGGACGATCGATACCATTTCCGGTCTCGCGCATCAGATCTCCTTAAAAAATGGACTTCCACACTACTTCCCGATGTCAAGTCAAGGAGCTGGGTCATTGATAAAACGGGGAAGATGCTTCAGAACATTGAGTGGTATGACGATGGTGAGTATTATCAATGACTTTTGACGCACGAGTAGAATCATTGACGGTACACAAGGGCAATCGCATCCAGACGCTCTAGATATCATTTTTCGTTGACGTTGTGCACAAACACCTTCCAACGAGTAAGTGTTACCCTAGGCTCTTTCCAGGAACAGTTCAAGGGGATATTCAACTTTACATTGTGACAGGTGCTTGGTCCAAAGGCTAGCATGATTGGGCGTTCCGCGGTAAGGTTGGTTATCAAAATGCTATTGTGTCAATGTGTATGTTAATTGTTTCGCCTTCTGGCTCCTGCTTTTCTTTTCTCAGGTGTTCTGTGATCGGATGGGAAGTGTTGAGCTCAGGAAAGTGATCCCACACTTGCCATTCTTCCAAGTAATTTCTTATATGTATACAAGGTCGGTAAACAACGACAGCATTTTCTCACATATTGACTGAAGGGTTTTCTACGACGCGGCCGACGATGTTGTATCGTTTCCTGTCGTAAAATGTTAGCGACGAAATTTCTGCTTGAAAAAGATATAAATGCACTCAAAGAAGCCATGCCAATCGTTCAATACCTTGAGATCTTTTTCTTCTAATGTACTGTAACCGGGTATAGCATGCTCGGGTTTCAAGCTGGACATCCCAAGACCTTTCGACCCATCCTTCCCAGCGAAGATGCTGTATGATTTCCTAGGGCCGTACACATCAGCCTTAGCAGATACGTCGAATACTGTCCCTGAAAGGTAGGGTAGGCGTACAATTCGAGGATAGACCTTTGATGGCAACGTATATGGGCTTTGAAGAGTCAGACCTTAGAATACAACACTGTCAATACGCATTCCCAACTTGATATCGATACTGGAACAAAAAAGTTCTTGTCAGCTTCAAAAGCGGACAAATTTCAACATAACTACTCAAGAGCATCCCGCCTCACGAATTAACCTCTCAAGTAATTTTAATTTGTGTTGTAACTTATGAAAGGAAAGAGTTTTACAGCACCTTGCCACTTTTGAATTGAATTGACCGCGATCATCTGATTCAAATTGAGTTATCGATGGTTTTGTCCCACGCTTCCTCATACCCATACCCAAGTTGCGCCAACTCCTCGTTGCGGCACCCATGTTTCATTTCCCTTCAACCTTGAGCTCAAGCAATGCTGGCAGCGGACTACCCCGAAGGACGGATAGCTTAAACGCAACTCAGCAAAAATCATCTTCAAATCCATATTTTCTGAAGGTAGAGGAAGAGCTACATGACGCTCGAAGAGTCCACTCTCATGGCCAGGAGGAGGACTTACGATTCGCCCTAAACATGGTTATTAATCGAGTAACAGAGCTGGCTCGTCCTTTCTTACACAAAGTCTTGTAACTACGTTTTTAACCTTTCGTTTTTCTCCAGACATCATTGTTGGGTGAGGCGTACAAGACGCAGGCAGATCTAGAGGTTCAGCTAAATGTGGCTAAATCTAATCTTCAACTTGTCATAGCAAACAATGAAATGCTCGAGGAGGCATTGAAGCGGGACTCTTCAGGGGCTAGGGATGTCGGTTGGCGACGGAGTGGCCGAGACAGCGAAGCCAAGGAACGCGCTTCTATAGACAGCCGATCTATGGATTTGGTATCGGAAGACAGTTCCGGCTCTGCGATGCCTTCACCAACAGTACCAACAAGTACTCCTGCTGCCGCCTCAAATGTGCCGGATAATCGAACGCAGGATAATCGATTCTTCAAATTTAGATTCAGTGGCTCGGCGTCATCTTCTCCTCGACCATCTAGCCAACCTGGCACCCCGGCTTTGAATGGACTTTCACATTTGTCCTCTCCATCGATGCCTTCTCTACCAGTTTTACCCAATAAAGAGTTGGAGGAATTGACAACGCAGTTAGAAAAGGAGCGGGCTGCACGTAAGTCTATCGCAGACGAAAAGGCGGCTTTAGAGGATGAACTGGAGTCTTTGTCACAAGCTCTCTTCGAAGAAGTAAGCCACCTTTCGTTTCTATATATAACAATACTAATCGTCCTTGAAGGCGAATAAAATGGTTGCTACAGAACGTATGAAGCGAGCAGAGACAGAGGAAGAGCTCCAAGAGCTTCGTTTGGAGAAGGAGGCCTTGCGCAGTGCTCTTCGCCTTGTCGAAGGCGAATATTCTCACTTGAGAAGCTCCGGATCTAATACAGACATTCCCTCCACCATATTTCCTCCCTCGTCAAGTGTACCTGGCGCGGAGATGCAGCACTCGCGTGAATCTTCACACTCTAGATCGTCTTCGACAGTTGCTCTCAAGTCTCGACCCTCCTCTCCCGTTCTTCTCGAGGAGATGCTGCCAACATCTCCGCCATCGCTGGTCGTCGAGCCAGAGCTTGATAATAATCTCCCTCATCCTTCTTCAGGTCTCCTCAACGAGCAGTCGCTCACCCCGAAATATACCCAAGCCCAGCTAGCATCACTCCTCCCTGGGCCTTCTCCGTGGCAGAACTCCTCGTCCAACTCACCCTCAACCGAGTCATCTTTGACTTTGCCAATTGGAACGGCGCAATAATACGTCCCCAGCGCCGCCATATCTTCATGTTCTGCTCTAAATGTGACAGATCCTTTGTCTCTCGAACTTGGCTACGACTGTGCGTCTCTTATACGTGAACATACAAGCTGCACAGACGGTCCCCCGAAAACGTAATCATCTTGCTCCAAGTCTTAGTCTGTTGCAAGCGACAGGGTGTTGTGATGTGTTGAATCGTAACGCAATTGGCCTCACTTCAAACGTTAATATCCTGCAAAATATAAAATATTCACTTGCACCTCCAATGGACGAGTGCCTCAGTCTTATTTAACGAATAGTTCGTGATTATACACGACTTAAATACTGCGAAAATATCATATACTTAATTCTGTACTTTTATAGCAACCCAGTCAACTCTGCATTCACAACTCATCCGCGTATTCATGAATCTCGGGTGCGGGACTAAGAGTTTCCGCGTTGTAAGTTGACACTCCTATCATTCCCACTGAAGACGCCGACACCAAACTACCAAATTATTTCCGATATCGATAAACTCCTCATTAATGCTGGTCAGCATGCTTCGTCGCTACAGCTGATCTTATTTTACTAACTAACGCACTTCAGGTGCCTTCACTTTCTTTACGTGAGTTGAATTCAACACAAAGGCGATTTAACTTATAGACCATATGAACAGTTCAGCCGCGGCGGGGAGGCTCGATCCCTAATTTGCCTCGTCTACCTAAGACGGAACCCAAAGCCATTATTCCCGACGTGCAAGCAAAATTAATGGAACGCGGAAATACTGGCACGCCTCTGTTCCGCACTGCCATTAAGAAGTTGCTAGACTATCCCGAATTGTTCCCGTATTAGATATTTGTATCGGGACCCGTTAATCTTGAATATTAAATCATGTCTGTGTCTGGGCTACACCTGATTTCATTAGATGCGTGAATTTAATTTAATGTCCTTATTATTATCTTCCTGGACGCCTATTCCAGTGCCGTTGGGCGTTGAATGTGAGCATCACCATTATAAAATTGAAAGGGAGACGACAGACGGTGGACACTGCAGGTAAGGTTAGAGCCCTTCGGGGCGAGCCATCCCTCGGTGCACAGAGAAGCTCAGAGGAGAGGACTAGGATCAGAGGCTTGGGGCCTTTGATATTAATAAGTCTATAGAATGTTAGGTCCGACATGGGGCTTCGCCCCAAGGGACAATAAATTTGACTTTAAAAAAGGTTAGAGCCAGAAAAGAATGCCCAAGCATGTGACTCTTCGCCGCCTGCTCCAACCACAACGTATGACAGTAGCCATGAAGCACATTATGTAGGTTGCAGTATGTAAGATACAAATTTTACAGAGATAAGTACGAGCAGAATGGCATTTTGGTTTGAGATAATGTCATGACGTGTTTCGTCAGATGTGCTTCAGAATGTGATATTCTATACAGGTGTATAACAGTAAACCCAATCGCTGCCTAACTTGGCCTGGCTAAAGTCAACAGCAGCAGAACCGAAGCGAGAAATAATAAGGATGTTGTAAGGTCGAGGCAATCCGGCTGCTGGTGACACCCACATAAGATGGTCTTTCCCTTGAGAAGAGATAATCCAGTTCTCCTTGGTTAAATCCCAAACAAAATGTTGATAATCAAGTGTCGACACATCCCATACACGCACAGACTGGTCATTAGAGCCAGAAACGATCCGCATGCCATCATTGGAGAATACAACCGAGCCGACACTGTTCATGTGGCCATTCAGCACAATCTGCTCTGCACCCGTTAATGCATCCCACACCCGCACAGACCTATCATCAGAGCCAGACACAATCTTTGCGCCATCACTCGAAAATGCAACCGAGCGGACAATTCTGTGGCAATTCAACACCATCTGCTCTGCACCTGTCAATGCATCCCACACCCGCACAGACTTGGCAAAAGAGCCAGATACAATCCGCATCCCGTTGCTCGAAAATGCAACTGAGGTGACTCCGTCGGGGTGGTTGTCCAGCACCTTCTGCTCTGTTCCCGTCACCACATCCCACAGCCGCACAGACTTGTCATAAGAGCCAGACACTATCCACAGGCCGTCACTCGAGAATGCAACCGAGATGACTTTGTCGGTGTGGCCCTTCAGCACCTTCTGCTCTGCGCCCGTCAACACATTCCACATGCGCACAGATCTGTCATCAGAGCCAGACACAATCCGCTTGCCGTCGCTGGAAAATGCAACCGAGTTGACCCAACCGGTGTGGCCATTCAGCACCTTCTGCTCTACACCTGTCGACACATCCCACACCCGCACAGACCTGTCACCAGAGCCAGACACAATTCTCATCCCATCGCTCGAAAATGAAACCGAGTTGACTGAGTCAGTGTGGCCGTTCAGTACCTTCTGCTCTACACCTGTCGACACATCCCACACCCGCACAGACTTGTCCTCAGAGCCAGATGCAATCCGCATACCGTCACTTGACAATGCAACTGAGTTGACCCGGTTGGTGTGGCCATTCAGCATCTTCTGCCCTGCACCCGTCGACGCATTCCACACCCGCACAGACTTGTCCTCAGAGCCAGACACAATGCGCATGCCGTCGCTCGAAAACGCAACTGAGTAGACCCGGTTGTGGCCGTTCAGCACCTTTTTCTCAGCACCCGTCGACGCATCCCACACCCGCACAGACTCGTCACCAGAGCCAGACACAATCCGCTTGCCGTTGCTCGAAAATGCAACCGAGTTGACCTGGTTAGTGTGGCCGTTCAGCACCTTCTGCTCTGCCCCTGTTGACGCATCCCACACCCGTACAGAGTTGTCATGAGATCCAGATGCAATCCGCTTGCCGTTGTTTGAAAATGCAACCGAGTTAACCCAGTTGGTGTGGCCATTCAGCACCTTCTGTTCTGCACCCGTCGATGCATCCCACACCCGCACAGACAAGTCATCGGAGCCAGACACAATCCACATGCCGTCGCTTGAAAATGCAACCGAGTTGACCCGGTTGGTGTGGCCGTTCACCACCTTCTGCTCAGCACCTGTTGATGCGTCCCACACCCGCACAGACTTGTCCTCAGAGCCAGACACAATCCGCATGCCATCACTCGAAAATGCAACTGAATAAACAAAGTCGGTGTGGCCATTCAGCACCTTCTCTGCACCCGTTGACGCATCCCACACCCGCACAGACAAGTCACCAGACCCAGATACAATCTGCTTGCCGTCACTCGAAAATGCAACGGAGTAGACCCAATTGGTGTGGCCATTCAGCACCTTCTGTTCTGCACCCGTCGATGCATCCCACACCCTTACAGAATTGTCATCAGAACCAGACACAATCTGCATACCATCACTTGAAAAGGCAACAGCTAAAATTGTACTCTCAGCTGGGATTGTCATCAACGGCAGATCAACATTGCCTGTGTTATGAGTGAAGACAGGGATGCAAGAAAAGTGCTCTTTCCAGTTCCGAGAAAGACTCGAGTCCTGTGACCATGTTGCTAATGCCGAGATGTACAGGTGCGGCGTCGATTCAGCTGCTGGACTTCCGGTGAAGTGTGTAGCAAAATTAGCAGCTTCACCAACGTTACGTGCCAATTCAAGAAAACCATTTGTCCACTGTGAAATCGCATTGATCATCGCAGAATAGCCGAAATTATACAATTCATACCTTCAACACCCATTGCCGTGCAGATTGAAGCATCGGAGTACATTGATTGCGCAATCCAAGTAGGTTCATAACCTCAATCCAGAACAGGACACGAATTTCGAGGAAGTCTGAGATGTCGGAACACAATATATTGCTATCAATCTGCAGAGAAGGCAAGTGATGAGCCCAATAGCCACATGAGTACCTCAAAACAGGCGTAACATTCTGGTTAACCCGCTCAGACAGCAAAGCTATATTGTCACAGTCAAACAAGAAGGACGAAGGTATATCACCCATATTGAATCGTAAACGAGACTCCATCACGCGGAAGCAACATTGAGTGAGAAGATGGTGGTGAGCCTGTTCATCGCATGCAAACGCAAATTCCTTCTCACCGATACGAAAGTTCGACCGGGCTTTGTCAAGAATAAAGTCGGGGAAGGACGCATGGTACCAAAAAACTCGATTGTCTTGGACATAGAGCACAGCGTGGAGATTGTCTAGAACAGCCTCTACCGCTTCGTTATCATCATCTGCCACAAGTGCAGCAACAATGGAGGTGGATGTGCGTTCAGCTGTACGTAGGAAGGTATAAAGGATAAGTAGTCGGCGAGTCAAGCGCTTTCCTTTGAGCTTCGAAAACGTGTCATGCATTATTTGCCGGTATAATATGTCAATTAAAAACGTAGCATCGCTCGTATCATCCGATTTGGAAAGGAGATCCTCAAGCATGTTGGTCTGCTCTGCAACGGAGACTGAACTATCCGCAGTCAAGTACCTCACCACTGTCGCAGCATAAATGAACAGACCACCTGCCTGCTGTCCAACTTTAGCTAGATGTGGACTGCCGGTAAGCTTTGGCAGCTTGTCTTGTAGATACGTATCGATATCTGACTTTGCTTCCTCAATTGGCACATCTTGGAGACGACAGACGGCTCTGGACATGAAGCCCTCACAGAGTTTAACGAGTGCAGGATCCGATCGGCTGGTCACAAGAAATTTTAGGCCTCGTAGGTCGTATTCATTGATTGCTAGTAGTAAGTTGCGTAAAAAAGCCGAACCTCCCTCTCCCTCAATCTCATCGAGAGCATCGACAATAATGATATATGCTGGTAGTTCAAAACGGTGTGTGGCTTCGGACTGTTGCCAAGGTTTAACAAGGAGACCCTTCATCTGAGTCGAGATGTCATGATCGACAGCGTCAAACTTGTCGGCAACGTGCAACGCATCCGCATACGACCTGCATCTATGAGCAAACTGGTAGGCGATGGTCGGAAGGATCCGAGTCTGGCTTTGTGTTTCTATGAATTGTCGCGAGCAGAAAAAGTTGGCGCCCAAGATAGTGTGTTTGTTATCATTACCCTCCGTCTCGAAACGTTTGGCTATAGTATACGCAATAGTAGTTTTGCCGGAGCCAGCCTGACCAGTTAGCCAGAAGACACGTGGGCTGTTCAACGAGTGATCATTAGCCCAACCAGTAATTTGTTCTAGTATCCTAACGCGCGTTCCAACTGTACACTCTTCACGCTTCAACGTCTGGTGTTCGAGAAATGTTTTGTGGTTAGCCTTTGTAGAGGGGTTTAAACGTTCCAGGGCCGCTTTCTATTCAATCAATTAGGGTAAGTTACAAACGAAGAACCAAGATACTGACCTTGACATCGTCGTGGATCTGACTTGCCTTGATTTGAATGTTGATTGTCATGGCGAGCTGGGAACGACCAATGAACACACATACAAAATTTAAGATGTATATAAGAGTACGCACCTGAAAGGACGTCGTAGCTGCCTTAATGTGTTGAAAAATTTGTCCGATCTCCTTCTTACATTCTTCGTAATCCAGTATCTGGGCAATCAACAACTTCCCAGCGAGTCCTTCCAAGTTATTCTTTTCTTTGCCAATTTCCCTAAACGAAAAATGTTCATCACGATATAACTGTTGGTAAAGACAACAACTTACTGCTCAAACTTCTCTACATCCTGTTTGACGATTTCCGCGACGCCAAAAGCTTCAATCCTCTTCAGAGACTGGAGTATAGTTTCTGTCTCTTGGAGACCTTGCGCAAACCCGTCCTTGTTGTCTCCGACTGCCTAAGGTATTAAGATTGAGCTAGACTTGAAATACCGAGAAGACAACCCACATCTTTTATGTCAATAAATGTCCTAATGATGGACAGCGCTATCTTGACTGGGTTAGCGTCGGCGTACTCTGGCGCCTTCTTCAGGAGTGTTTGCAGGAAATGTCCGGCCACTTTAAGACTCTCTTTTGCAGACACCTTCCAATCTGAGGCCTCCAGTTGAGGATTCCTCGAAACCTGGTCTCCAGTAGACGTCAAATTAGAGCTAGTTTCACGATTTCCCTCTTCAAGAGGTATCAGATGTCAATCTCTCAAACTGGGGTTATTGAATCTCACCTTGACGACTAGCGCCTGGAAACGCTGAGTCGCATTAATAATACAATGATGGAGGCAATAGACTTACTTGACGCTATTGGCTGACTACTTACTGCATCGTTGCCTAAGAAAGCGTCGTGGGCACCAGATGCAGAGGAGGAAGGACCTCGATTGGAAATCGACTGGCTAGGCGAGGCGTTGATTGATTTAGTCGGCCAAACCAAATCGCGAAAGGATGGTAATTTGAAGGTTTTCTTCGATTTTTTCGCTGAAGTCGACGGTTGGTCGGCCATGGAGACGAGGGCAAGATGCCAAACAGCCTGGAAGCTTCTGTCATTTGTGCGGACTTCGTGTTGATGCAGTCGATTCCAAAATAGATTGAACACTGTTACTGTTTGTTACACAGCAAATATGTGACACAATCTATGACATTAGTTTTCGGCATTTAATGCCATCACCAAACCGTGATCTGTGAATCGTGGTCTGGGTATGAGTCACAACATGTGATCTGTGATCTCATAAAGTGCAGTTGCGATCTGTG
>JASFDA010000078.1:0-41466 GCA_036936965.1 Cystoderma amianthinum
GATTTAGGATATATATACCCTGACTCTTAATAGCAATAATAACGATCATTTGTTCATTGCTGCATCATACTTTGTTCTGTTAGTATAGGTTGGACGTACCTCAACCGACCAACCTCGTTCGCCCCATCATTGTGCGCTACGCATAGCACTGACTAGGTCCGAATGTTGAATATCCTGTTTCAGTCGCGAAGGAACAAACAAGGGTAAGAAGACAATGTGGATTAATATTTTTGGAGTGGGTGGTGCTTGCGGCTGAGGACCTACTGAGAAGGGGTGATCAGTACTTTAAAGCTCGATGAGGTGGCATTTCATCTGAATAACCAGGGATCATGCATGGCAAATACAAAATACATTGAATAGGCACAATTTTATTTTCAATCTTTTGCTGCGTCGATTCGTTCGCTCTTATCAACTTGATACAGTACCTCGGTTCGAATTACATATTTTGAACCTAAAGTAACGCCACTTCCCTACAAAAAAACCTTTCAAAATGATGAAACGAGGAAAGAATATTTCACCAACCTCGTGCAACAGACTCCCTTTCGCCGCACCATGCGGAAAGACACACACAGAGCCAGTGCGGGGTTTAACAGGACGTGCCTCTAAAACGCCCTGTAAAGAGGAAGGTAAAAAGAAAGTGGTACATCCGCCTTCGAAATCATCATTAAGATACACGAGGAGCGTCAACCGAGAATAGAGAGTGGGGTCCGAATCATAGACATAAGAAGGTGGGATGGTAGTCGAGTTCAATGCGGAAGCTGGCCATGCGCCATCAATCTAGATCCCAGGGCTAAGATATCAATTTCAGTCTATGAAAAAAAAAACGCACGTGCGGCCGGTAGAGCGCTCCCGGTCGATAGCGATAGAGGCGAAATCTTGCATTAATACCCTTCACAGCACCACCGTGTATAGTCTGTGGCAAGAGATCAACAATTCGACTGTAAAGCCTTATGATGAACTCCTTGTCAGCCAGCCATATCAAATTATGAGCAAGAACAGAGGATAGTTGTGCAGCCGAGCCAGCAATAGGCTCATCAGGTAGCAGTCCAACTTTCTCTGCTGCGTTGATCAAGGATTCGCACTCCACAGACTCGAGAACATCGTTGATGATGAATGCCTGGGGAACTCCCTGAATGTCATGCCGTTGTGGAAGTTTGACTCTTTCTGATGTGGTAAGAAGTGGAAAAGTACCTGGTGGTGAGTGATAAATGACGGCAGGGTGTTTGTTTGGAGGACGCCGTTCGTGTCCGGGGGTTATCTGCAGAGGTGTCAACACCTTTGCAGCAGTTTCTGAGATTATAATTGAATCCAGCGAATGAGACTTGTTGCTATTTGCTGGTTCTACTGAAAAAGGCTCATACCATCGCAACCTGCCGCCCGGTTTCAAACTACCGCCGTCCTCCCGACTAGTTATCATCTCGGGCTGAGTCGTACGTAGTATTGCATCAAGGACTTGCCATACCCGGTTTTCTTCAGCTTGCGACATCGTTGGTGTTAGAACCGCATCACACTCTCGAACCCATCGTTGCAAAGCGCCGAGTTTCGGCACTTGTTCACGGATCATCATCTCAGAAAGCAGCACAAGAGCATCAACATGCCGCTGGTCAACCAACGCGGACGATATACGTGATGTTAGGGAGGTTCCTAGATTCTGGTCAGCTCTAATTCGACCACGATAATTCTACTCAACCTGTGTTGGATGCTTCTTGTGATACCCGCCAATAATCATGCACAGCAGTTTTAAAGGGTTTCAGCGCCTTCAAACTGATTAACGATGGGTTTTTTGCGAGAGTTGTAAGGGTATCTGTCGTAGTCTCGAGCTCATCCTCGAACAATACACCTCCAATCATTTGATCACTTGGGACAACCACCGAGATTTTCACATCCTTCTTGATTTTTTTCGCAGAAAAACTGGCTCCTTCTGATCCATGCTTCCTTTTCTTTGCAGCTTTTGTCATAATGAGTAGGGAGGAGCAACAGAAAAGCTCAGTTGGACGTAATGCGTTGAGTTAGCATTACTATAATTGCTTTCGTGGCAATAGCAAAATATACGCAAACCTCGGTAAAGACTTCGTCTTTTCCAAGTCTTTGTTTCATTCAGACACTGGCACCTCTGGGATATGTGACCACAAGCCAAATTAGATACTGAGTTATATCGGAAACATCATGCCTAAAACTCTACCTATCTATACAAGTTTGAATATTCCGACTGTTACGGCGCATCCCTCGCCAAACTGTCTTCAATGGTCTGGTGACGGTCAAATCTGTTTCGTAACGAAAACCGCAGCTTATATCATGGTAAGATTTATTTTTATTCTCAAAGATATCAATATAATGCGTCTACTAAGGCTCCAGACCACGGAATAAATTTTGACAACGATTCGGTCATTAAATCTGGACCCCATAAGGACACTTCCGGAGAAGCACAATTACTGGGATGGTTTAGAACGATCATCCAGTTGGATAAATCTGTAGCGAAAAAATGGCCTGAACACTCGCAAGGTGATTTGGTCGCAGGAAACACTTGACTTTCGTATCTCACAAGGAAAACAGAATGGGGAGTTGTATCCCTTGGATCTATAGATGTTACACTTTGCGATATTGCATTTTCGCCCAGCGGGCTCTCTCAGAATGCGGGGTAGGTTTTACCTCTTAAAAGTTGCCCTGATATGATGTATTTTTCATAAAAACAAGTTGCTTACTCGCCACTCTGAGTTCCAACATGGACCTCACAATATGGACACCCGGAAAAAATTATTTGAAAGGCGAGTGGTCAAATGTTAGTCAATTTCAAATTCCAACATTCATTTTTCTTACAATGACACAGATTTGCGATGTAACAGCCTTTTTATTAACAGCGCAAGCTGCAAATGACGATACATTGAACACGACCGCTCAAGCACTTAAGGCTCAAGTAACCTGTAAGTTTTCTGCTGTACTCGGGCCATGGAATTCACGGCTTTACAGGTGTTACATGGACTCCACAAGCCGAATTTGAGCTCTTGCCAGCTCCTTCAATTAATAGCTCGATTTTAATTACGGGCAGCAGAGCTGGTACTTTGACATTTATAAGGTTTGTACATGAAGACTTGCTTGTCTAGCGTGGAGCAAATTAAACCAAATATTTCATCAGATATAAACAGGACAAGTCACTCCACCACATTGGCACACTCTCTGTCTCTGACAAGTGGATAACACATACCGCATTTTCACACTGGATCCCAATAGGTAACGGGACTAGTGGGTTTATTCCTTTATTCCTTTCCCAGAAACATCAATCTCAACTGTAAATTTGTACATCAGGCGAAAGTCTTCTGGCGTACGCCATTTCAGATGGAGCTTTGGGTGTTGTAAAGATCATTCAAACAATAACTGTTATTCAGTCAACTTGCGGCCTGGCGCCAGATTTCGACATATCTGTTACTTTCGAGATTCAAGACCTCAACTCCCTGTCTACAAACAAAGCGGGAGTCACAGGCCTTGGTTGGGTAATTGTTCCGGATCGAGATGTCAGTCATGTCTAATATTCATCAGCCAATACGCATCTAACCATCGTATAAAGCCTATACTCGTGCATTGTAAACCTGGGGTGGTGTATTTGTGGTCCGCTAATACTCAGGAATCAGTTTGGTCCGGCGCAAGGTCTTTTCTACTCGAAACACAGAAGAACTCTTCCGCGTCGTCTGCACTTAATCCGGTTTCTGGAATGTGTTATATCCCAGGAAATGATCTACTAGTTCTAACTCTTCATGATGGATCTTTTCATACTTTGCACCATTTATCATCCAATCCTTCGTGGTTACCATCAGATGGTAATGGTGGACTCACTTCTCATAGCCTTTCTCAAGTTGCGCGCTCGGTCTTCGTGGCTACAGATCAAAATAGTGTCAATAGTCGCGATGTGAACCGTATCACTGGGCTTACGTCGTATGATGGCGCTTCAAATTTTCTATGGATTCAAGAGTGCGCCGCTAAACATATACTTGTGCATTTGGTATGACCCTATCACTTATTAGATCCTCGCGCCCATCGGATTTTAGCTATAAGCATGATGCAAAAAATAACAGCATGGTCATTGCTGCCAAGATTTGGGAGGACCCTTATGAGGACGAGAAGATTCTCAAAGAACTTGTACAAGTTTTGCATTGTTCGAGAGCTGGTAGATATGAATCAATCCCCTGTATGTACTCTCTTCACAGATTTCGCAGCGTCAGGCCTTTCTCCGCTATATTTATTGCGCCCGATACTATTTCGACTTCGAAACCAAGCCAAGCTCAATGCCCTTCTTCCTCGCTTCCTTGAACAGCTTCAACCTAGCTCAGAAGATCATTCTCGTAGTATTAAAATTTCAACTATAGATACCGATTTGTGTCCAGAACTTCGTCAAGAATTCCGACACAGTATTACTGCACATCTTTTTGGATGGGATGACCTTCTATCTCTACGAATGAGACTCTCGTTGTCAGATTTTGCCTGGGTATGTACATCCTGATAAATGCTTGAACAAGAATACCCGAAACTGAACGTCCAAAAGAAACTCTCCGACAATGAACAAAAGAGAATGGAATGCGGACTAGTCGCTCAAGATGTTCTCAATAAGATCTCGCATCGAGTGTTACGAACTATGATTCGGCATGTAACCGCCCTTGTGAAAGTGCTCAAGCGTTTGTCTGCTCTCTTTTAACATTCTTTTCACTGAATTTAGTCATCGTAGCAAGCGACATGCCTTTTATATCACGCCTAGTAGTCCAATCAACTCTCCCCGGTTCTCCAGACGATCTATCACAAGAAGGGCAAAATTTATTATTTCTGATGCAGACTATAAATTCTGGGGATATGTCCCACAACTTAAATGAAGTCTGCCCAGCATGCGAAGTCGAAATTCCCCTGCAAGATATCACAATCGCCACCTGTAGTAACGGACATATATGGGGTACATATTCAAATGTAACATATCACTGATTTGATGCTGATAACATTGACGCCTGTAGCTCGGTGCTCGATAACAACTTTCATCCTCTCAACGCCGTCTGTTCGAACTTGTGTCGGGTGTAGTCGAAAAGCCTTCTTGTCATCTAATTTGATGCCACAAAATGGACTGCCGACAGTTGCACAGGGCTGGATTGTCGAGGAACTTCTCGAGGCAGTGCGACGGTGCCTTTTTTGCGGTAATGGTTTTGTAAGCGTTTTGTAGTCTCATTTGAGTAAAACAAGTCGACAAAGTAAATGGAACAAATGGACTTATCGTATTCAATGGGTGAAAGTGCAATTCATTGACGGTCTGAGTCATTTTAAATATAAACGTGTCCCTTCGATTTCTTTGTTTGCTTATAACCTTATAATCATTTTCTGAAAACACATTCAATATCAAGCATGTCCTCAGACGCATTTGATTTGACTTGATGAAAGAAAAAAGATACGAATACATAGGAACATTCAGTTTGTTCAATCCACTAGATATCGCCACTAACCCCAGAAACTTCAGTAACCAACTGAGATGAGATAATCGGCTAAGCCTTCCACGACGGGAGTCGCTTCTGGTGCTTGTGTAGGGGAGGCATATTCTGCAACGAGGACAGCTTGCTTCGTCTTAACGATCACGGCCCCATCAGCCTACGGTTCGGAAAATAGTAAGCTCGGCGTGATACCCAGGGTGTCAGTTATACGTACCTGTTTCTTAACATATATGCTACGGTCCGTCACTTGCAGCGTGAAGAATTTTTGACCAGCCAATCGCACTCCCGAGGCTTGCACAGCATCTACGTTCTTGAAACCATCCACGATTGCTTTCTGCTCCTCTGTAGAAAGCTGTATGCATACATTTGAGTGACTTCTTACTAGTCTGCGTTTCATACTTACAGCGTATCCCGGTGTAGAGGCCCACACACCACCCTTAAGACCAAGAATTGCTGCCTTTGATATCTTGCCGCTTCCAACAAGATTGGTATCAACGTACGCTTGAATGCTGTCAGTGTTTACAGATCAAAAGCATAGATAGACTTTACCTTGCCAAGACATGGTTTATATATTAAGTGGTTGGTAGATGGGAGAGCAGATGAAGTGGTTAATGTCTGTATGTATAAAGGAGAAATTACCCTTTCGAATCATTGATCAATAAGATCGGAGATTTCCAAGATAAGATGATAAATAGTTTATCAAATTACGTAATTGCCACATCTTAACTTGGTCCAACGTTTAAAGTTCAACTCATCCTGCCCTGGGTTTACGGTTCAACCTGCATTCTCATCCTGCTCTTCCATGCAGTCAATGCCTTCATCTTCTAAGAATGGAAGATCTGACCTTAGAGTGGCTATCAAATATAAAGGAATAAAGGCGACAACTTATTTCTCCAAGTTTACTCCCGAATCCGAAGAGGTTTTGAGAAGAGACCTAGCCACACTCAGAATCCCCTTACCGAAAGTAGGCAACGTGGTATTCCTATCACATGGATCCCTGCAGTTCTTTTGGCCGGGTCTTGGACGAGATAATGTTCATCTCAACAAGTAAACCTCAATCCACTATGCTGACCTGGCCGTGATTCCAGATTTTGAGGAAGGGTGTCATGAACAGGATAAACCCACATGATGTTGAAAGTCAGCTTGAAATGGAAACTCTATTTGAAGATCTGTCTATGTGCGTAATGAGTAGACTCTTTAGTAATCACCTTTTCTTGATGTCGGCTTGAGCAGTCTTAGCATGAGCTTGCAACCGAAGTGTGTTATTGAATCATCTATACTCTCATATAACTTACAAGGGGAAAAGCAACTCGGAATATAAAGTGCCTCGAACAGTGAGCCAGCCACGCTGCTATGACATCTTTCAAACTGAGTTTCTATTAGAAAGCCAAGCGCCCGTACCCCTTCGCTCCTGCCTCTGAAAACTCAAGCACATTTTCTGAACCAGAACCATATTCAGACAGCCATTCTGCACATCAAGTTCTGCATCCCGTGGGTAATCATGCTATGACATCACTGAAAACCTAACCCAGATTTTTTATTAGAAATATAGGCGCCCACTTCCATTTGGGGCTTCTCCTGTTACAGAAACGCGGAGCGCGTCGTCTGAAGCCGAGCGCTTTCTGGATGATATTAAATCCACCCTGCCTCCACCAACAAAGCGAGTAAAGCTTGAACCCGTTGAGGAAACAATACCAGGAGTAAGTATTGTGCCCTTTTCTAATCTTGGAAACTTTCAAACTATTTCCTAGCTTACCTCCGCGTTTGAGTCAAATAATTCAAAACCTCCGGTAACTAAAGCACTTCCTACTAAGCCAACCCTCCTCAGAGTTAGTTTTAATATTTTGAATATTCACAAGTTCGTAACACGCTTTCGTTCAGCAGAGATATCCACTACCTGAAAAACCTTCGGATGTGCCTGTAGACCAAACTTTGTCTACGGTCTGTGCTAGTCTTTATTACTCGCGTTTTCTTTCTAAGTTCATTCCGTTCCTAGAGCCCCGTCACTGGCCTTGCACTACAACTACAAGGCAACACACCATTACCTGCCAATACGCCTCTCGACAATCCTCATAGCAAGGTAATATCTTACTTTAGGGGGCTTTTCGTAAGACTCAGTTGTCGTGCAGACACCAAATGAAATGGCGAATGCGCAATTATTAGCGCAAGCACAGGCTATTGTATGCTTCCTAACATCGAACCTTGAATAAATACTAAAAGTAGACAGATAGCAGCATTTCCACCAACGAACATGCCCCGTCTCACCGACCACGTAAGAGTACTACTTCTCTACCGTGTCATGTACCCACCTCTATTCTAGGCACTATCCCAATATCATTCTGCTACACATAGCGGAAAAACTAACCTTAATGTTGATACGAAACCTATTATTTCCCAGTCCATTTCTCATTTGTCGAACACGACACGATCACCGAATGATGCAACCACCATCCAGCAATTAACTGAAGAGCTCTGGCAAATCCGACAACAGTTGAATATTGGGATTTCCAGAGAAAGCGAAATCATTGCTGAATTACAACGGCTTCAGTCCACATCCATACCGGAACCTTCCAGGATTGTCACCAGGGACGAAGATCATGGTAAGCTTCTTTCTATTCACTCCAATGAGCGAATGGGCGCGTTAACACTAATCAAATCGCAGCTCTAAAAGCACGGCTGGAACAAGTGGAAGCAGAGCTGGAAATAGAGCGAAGTTTACGCCTGGAAGCCGAAAAAACCTTAGAGGACATTGGCAAAGAGCGTGCCTCTCCATTTATTGTGCCAGCCCTTTTGGATGCCTTCAAAGTTATCTCAAAGTTGACATCAAAAGTCAGCATGCTGCAGTCCGAAAGTTAATGAATCGTTTGTGTACATGAGCTATGTATATATTTATAATCTCTTTTCCTTGGCAACGGCGACAAACTCTTAAATAGTTTGTGGAAAGACATCTCAGCCCTTATCGATTGTTGACTGAACTGACAGTCTCTGGGCTCTGCCGCCCTCGTGATTGCGCCGGAGATTACTTGAAGAGCATCAGTTTCATTTGTCCTTCAGACGCTCAACTAACCTTCTTGCCTTCCCATTCCTTTTTACTCACTTCTAGTCATTTCTGGGTTGTATCAAGGAGTCGACTGTACTGCCAAAGGGCGTACCGACTTGTGCCACCGTGACAGGATTTCAACAGGATTTACTTACAAGATACCCTTGCAAATGTTGTCAGACGCGTAGATATTAGCAAGTAGTGGATCTATTTTACTGCAGACACTCGCATCATCAGGTTCAAATCCATACTTTCAGTCTGACTCCAGCCACATAATTAAAAATCAACATGTCAAGATTGAAGCTATAGGTTAGGTCCCTCTCAGCGGAGATAACTGTCGCCTGCGCGATGTACTTGATCGTTCCAACCCAATGCTCGTTTTGAAAGCGCTTGGAAATGTAGGGGGAAACGGTGCAAGAGAACTGACATGGCATTATGGTTCAAACTTTGTCTGCATCTTTAAACTGGGAAGGCCGACTTGCAGTGGATGAAAGTGGAGACGAGTGACTTGTAGATAAAAAGTTAATGACCGCCCCTTTTCACTGTTTTTCGCTCTCGGCGCTTCCTGCCAATAATAGATCCGAGATTGTGTCCGCCAGTCACCGCTTTGGTGGCAATTGAGTTGTCTTCAGCGACCCGGTGTCTCTTAGGCGATCTTTCCTCCAGCTTCTCGATATTTACTTTTTGTTTTTGTTGTGATGCATCTTCTGGCTTGGCGAGAACCAGCTTCTGAATCGTATGTTTTCCCAGTTTGTCATTAGACTGTAGTAAATGAAAATTGTTGAGGACACACAAAATATTGGTAAGACAACGAAATTTCAACCCACCGGATTATTCCTCTCCTTCTGGGCTGCATTCCTCCTTTGAACAACCTGGACATTCTCGATAGAAAACTCAGCAATCAACGTTCCTTTACTCTTCCTTGTTCCACCATTTTCAATTTCATCCTTCATCCGCTTTATTTTGGCGTCATCCCTACCCTCCTTCTTGGCTTTCTCTATTTTCATGAGATCCGCCAACTCCTCTTTCCACCATTCCTCAAACAGTGGTCCTACATCCGGATTATTATTGGCCCAACGCAAAACACGCAATGCATCTGAATGCTTCTCCATCTCCACGAAGCCATATCCTTTGCTTCTACCTTTGCCAGTAATAGGATCCACACGCTCCGCAATGCGCACAATCTTCGTCTGCTTCACGCCTGTCCGTCTACTGGTAAACTTACCTCGCCTTTTCAATTTCGTATCAGCTTCGACGTCCGAATTTTCCTCCTTAGGATCTTTAATATCGGCCAGCTCGTCCTCGGTCAGGGGCACTCGCTTACCGGCCTTGACTTCATCCTCAAAAGTACGAGCAGCGTGAAGTGAAAGACGCTTGAGCATACGCTCCGTCACGAATATTGGGATATGGCGCACACTAAGACGCGTCTTCGAAATGAAAAGAGAGGGATTGGATTTCAGGAGGGCCCGACGTGCATTGAATGAGCTTGTCCGCTTCTCGATATCGGCAGGTGTCAAAGTTTCGGCTGCTGGGGAATTGGGCAGGATAACTACTTAAGTCATCAGGCAAGGAATCACAGCAGAAAAAATCAAGGATGCCTGACCTCCTTCTCTGAGTAGATACATATTGCGTTTGTCTGCTTTCTCCCGTGCCTTCTCCCCGACTTCTTTGAGTTTACCTGCTTCGTCTCTTGTTACGGCGCGCACAACATCAAGTGTTCGGCCATGCAGGACGAGACTCTGAGCAAGGCTTGACGATGGGTCCGGAGTAAGGATTGAGGGTAGTGTGAACGGATTCTTCTTAGGCTTTATATCGTGGTTAGGGGGTTGAGAGAAAAAAGTAGAGCTAGATTTACCTGAGTAGTGACACCTGTTGTTTCTACATGTAGCATCTCACTTTGTTGCACTACCCTATCGGCATCTTCAATATTCCAGAAACAAGCAAAACCAGTTCCTCGAGAACGCCCTGTGGCAGGATCAATTGTGATACGAGCGTATCGTAAGGGCCCGAAGGCACGAAAACTAGATAATATCAGAAATCAAGTATGAAATCAAAGAAACATGATTCCTACAGCGTTCTTAGCTCGTCCTCAGTGGCGTTGAAGGGTACATTCCTGACGAATAGTGTAGTCCCTGTCTCTGGCGGGGGTAATTGAGGTTTGACAGGTGTTGCTTGTTCTGTTTCATCTTCAGCATCGCTTCCGTCGCCTTCATGTAGGCCGAGAGCAGTGTCTTCGTCGCTGTTGCTGCTACCGCTGCTGTCCTCGCTGTCATCCTCACTTTCACTCTCACTCGATCCTGCCATTTCCACATCTTGGTCATCATCTTTCCGAAAATCCTCTAACTTTGCCTTCTCTTCCTTCCACTTTTCTTTACTCAACGCCCAGTCAACGGCAATAACTCTCTCAGATGCTCTCTTATCGTCCACCGGCTCATCATCCTCCCCTTCGCCAGCGGCCTCGCCCTCCTGTTCTCCTACAACAGCTTGCATTTTCTTCTCTAAACGCTTTTGCTTCTTCTTTTTCTGCTTGTCCGAAACTAATGCCTTCGCCGTGCCTGCCCTGACAACCAAGCCATTGCACCCTTCAATCGCTTTTTCTGCATCCTTCCTACTAAGCATCCAGACAAAAGCAAACCCCTTAGTTCGCACATTCTTTGGCGTGGTATCCTCCGGCAGACCATCTTTTTTTTCGGTATCTGCAGAGGCTTCGGCGGTAGGGATGTGTATCGAGTAGATCGGCCCATAAGGGAGGAATACCGCGCGTAGATCCTGTTCGGATGCGTTAAATGGTAGATTACGCACGATGAGTCTGCTGGCGTGACTGGGCGTTGCAACTTTTCCAGAGGCATCCCCGTTTTTCGGCTCCGCTGCTAACGGTTGTACAGTAGCTTTTGAGAGTGTATCCCGGCGCTTTTTGAGCGTAACGGAGAGCAAGCAGCCTTTATATACATGTGCATGTAATTTATTTACCGCATCAGAGGCGCTCCCCGCGGAGGTGAATAAGACATGCGCTTGCAAAATATTAGTTTGTAGTCGCTTGGTGGAGATATTAAGATATCAAACATACCTGTGCTAGAGTCCTCGCTGCCGCTGTCTGTTTTTATTGGCCAATCAACTTTTTCCGCTCCATCGTATTTTCGTATCTTCTTCCATAGTACTTTGGAGTCTAAGGATGGTGGAAGGCCAGATATAATGATAGTGCGGATTGCTAAGGGGTCATGAGGGATCCGGGGTGGCTGGGGACGGGGTGGAGGTCTTGGTTTTGGTTCTCTCTTTACAACTTCGCCGTTTTCTCCTTTCTCCAGGGGCTACAGAAAAAAGTTCAAGTGTGCCAACAGCTAACAAAACTACAAAACAGGAATACCTTTTGGTCTGCCCACTGGATCCGAAGTTTTCTCCCTACTAAGTTGATTCCATTCGTACTCAGATTTTCGTAGGCGGCCTCTGCATCCTCCTTGATCGCGAAAGCAACATAGCCCACACCCTTAGATACGCCTGTCCCTTGTTCAGTTACTACAAATGCTGATCGAACCGGTGCTATATCAGAGAAAAGAGTTTGCAGATCAACGGACGTCGCTGTGTATGGTAAATTGGATACAAATAATGTGGAACTAAAATGTTATTCAACAAATGAACCTAGCATAATCATTGTAACTCACCCATGCGCAGAGGGTTCTTCTTCGCGGGCCTTTCTTTTTCCTAAGGTAGAGGCCATTTTGTAAACGCCAAGGTTTTTTTTGATAGTACTTCGCGTTACAGTTATTTGTCTAACTACCCTTAACCAAACAGCACCAGCTGTTCTAAACTTCTCCCAGTTGGTCTCTTCACTCCCTCACCTTTTGGGCCTCCGTCCTCTTCTTTGCACTCCCTAATATACTACCTTGACCGCAGTTGATTGGCAAGGTCTGAAATACTGTAAATATAATTGCATCGTTAACTCAATGCCAACTCGGACGCCGACTAGCCATGATAAACGCTAGTGTACGTAAATCAATTTAAAAAAATTGAAGCTCCAAGGGTTTCCCCCGAACCATCACAATGACAACGTCAAAACGCAAAAGTTGGAGAGCTTCCCTCGTTGTTCTTATACCCAAACCTTTACGTTCAAGTAAAGAAGTCATCTCGAACCGACTCTCAGTGGAAGAGGGCAACTCACCTAGAACGGAGCAAAACGTCAGTTTTGACCTTGTAAACAAGCATAAGTTGATTCTAATCAAGTATATAGAACCACAGAATGCTTAAGATCGATTCTACCATACCAGATGATCAAAACTTACATCAACGCCAGCTACAACTGAGAAAACAAGCGGACCAATACGTTAGCAATTCCCTTTCCCTGAATACTGTCCCATGACTCTTTAATAGGCTCTTCTGTCTGCATCCATACCTGTGTCACCAATACCCGAAACTGAAGCAGACCTAGAACGTGCCATTCTTCGAGCCCGTTACCACCACGACGCATGTTCTGCAATGGACAACGCACTTGAAATTGAGGTTCAGAGGCGCTTTGAACTATTTCGGGTCATGCGAAACGAATCTTACGACGCGAAGACTAACCTTGAAGATGCTACGAGACATCTTGGGATGCTTCTGGACCTGGCTCGGGTTATGGGTTATCAGCATTTAAAAGCTGATGTTCGTCCGGATCAATTTTGCGACGCCCTTATTTGATCCCCTCTCGTTGTATTTTGGTTGTATTCTTATTGAAACTTGTTGCTAGTACTACGACACCCTGTTGACATTACCTAATTTCACTGGCTTCCTCATAATTCTAGCCACCCTTCCATCACCTTGACAGCCGATCCACCTAGTTCAATCTTCTCTACTTGTCCTGTAAGATCAATTTGGACGGTCACTTCGATCTCGCTTCTGCGACCCATCTCAACTCCTTGGACGATCTTGAACTGCCACACCCCAGGGCCCTTGTTCAAAGCCAACCAGCCACCTAGCGTTGAGGCAGCCGAACCCGTTGCAGGGTCTTCCAGTAGCCCATCTATCATCCTCGTCCTGACCACGCCGTCTGCTTGTTCGTAGAAAGCGTAAACTCCGACAAATCCAGCCCAATCACCTAAACTTTCTATGTTCACCCTGTCTTGGAACGTATGAAGCCTACGTAAGGCATCTTCTGAAGTCAGCTGTAGGAGAATGAATGTCATTCCCTTCACAATAGACACTGTTGCTTCTGGCCCATCAACACCGTTGTGATAATCTTCGTGCGTCAGCTGTTTCAGCTGGTTTTTCACTGTCGGGTGAAACAGAGATTCGTGCACTTTAAAGTTTACCGGAACTTGTAAGCGAACGTTATCGGAAACGCGATGTACTGGGACCTCCCCCGCCTTGGTTTTTAAAACAAGGGAATTCTTTTCAGGGGATTGTGATAAAAGGAACCATCCTGTCCCAACGGTTGGGTGTCCAGCAAACGGCAACTCCTCGGAAGTAGTGAAAATGTCGATGGTGGTAGGAGATTGTTCATCACTAGATGCATGATTATGGAGGAATACCGTTTCTGAGAGATTAAACTCGCGCGCGATGAGTTGCTTTTGGGATTGCGTGATATCATCGGCCTGATCGGGAAGATACACGATAGCAAGTGGATTGCCCAGGAAACGTGTTGTAGTGAAAACATCGAGTTTCACAAATCGCAGCTTGGCCTTGGTGGTCATCGTAGAGATATGAAAATGACGCCGGGCCGGTGCCGTCACGAGTTTTCCCCAGGGCCGGAACCTAGTAAATGACGAGCGCCTTCCCCATAATTGATGCGGTCCTTGGTGAGGACTGAAATAACTTTGAGGTATCGAGAATTTTCCAAGACATCACATGCGCAGGAGAAGAGGACGCTTAGAGATATCACTCAAGCTAGTTGCGTGTTTAATCAGACAACAGATTTTTTCCTGGCGATGACTAGAATTCAATTTGATTAAGTGCTGAAGCGCTCCTGAACAACATATATGTATAAATAGTAATACGACGAGGAGGTTATGGTACCACGGGGATCATTCTTCAAGCTTTCAGCAGTCCGAAATGGCCATTCCGTCTAAATTGGGAAAATTATCTAGTAGACAAAAGATTATTGTTAAGAATAAAACAACCGTAGGACAATTATTTTGAATTAAATAACGTGTCTCCAGCTTCTATATAAAGTAGCACTGCTGATATGTTTTGTCAGTAGGTCGTCTGCTAGCTATCTATTTTTGTAAGTATGGGCGCGCGATGATGCATTGATGGGCCATTAATTTGATGGCCGATTCAGACTTAATTGAAGTTATGACATCATTACCCGATATTTTTTAAGCAAGTCCCATCGTGACCTTTAAAATGCATGGCGGTTCTGTTTATTCCAGAAAATACCTCAAGAAGGAAGAGAAAGGGCTGAATACACTTATGTCAAGCGGGGATGCACTATCGCAGGAAGAAAGAGATCGTCTTAGGCCGGGAATGATAGGTTCCCTTGCCTGGGAATGCCAACAAGCTTCTTACCGCTTCGACCTCATGCTTACTGATGCTAACAAATATCGACCGGGATCTCAAAGGAGCAGGTGGTTTGAAAATAGTCATGGGTCATAAGGCGGCCCGCCCCCACCACCTTAATAAAATGATTAGCAGCTTCGAATTACTCTTGAATTCCCTGAAAATTCATCGCCATGAAAGTGCCACTCCAATCAATACTGCTGGCCAGCTCTCTCGGAATACTCGCTGTCTACGGTAAAATCGACCGCCATGCCATAGTGTCTCGATACAACCCAACGCGCAATGCATCCAACCCTGTCACGCCGATGCAAGTTGGGAACGGGTTTTTCGCATTCGGTGCTGACGTTACTAGCCTTCAATCCCTCTTGCCATACGCGACAATGGCTTCCTGGGGTTACAAGAACGACACTTTGCCTCCCGGTATGAACCAGACTGAGGTAGATAACTATAAGGGAGCCAGTTTGCTCAACCACGGTCGCCCGGTGGAGTACGACTTTGGAGGTGGAAACCCTATCGAGCAATATCTCACCGCTAACCCGAACAACCAACATCTTGGGGCCATTGGTCTTGTCTTTTGGTCGCCGACAGGTGAGGTCCAGGTTGTCAATGAAGACGCCTTGGAGAACAAGATACAGGAACTTGACTTATGGACAGGCGTGATGACGAGCAACTTCGATTACCTGGGAGAACACATTACTGTCCAAACAGCTTGCGCACAGGAGTCGGATACAGTAGGCGTCACCATTATCTCTAAGCTCTTCGACCAAGGGACGTTGGGCCTATTTCTTGATTTCCCATGGAACGACGGTTCAAAGAAGTTCAGCGCTCCCTTTGTCGGGACTTTCAACAACACAGCGAATCACACCACTACGTTGAACACCAAGCACACAAAGGATTTTGATGCTCAGATCACCCACCATATCGATACCGCGACCATCTTGGTTTCACTCGCAGGCGACGCAATCGATATCACGAGGGACTCTCCCGATGCTCATCGGTACAGCATTCGGCCTTCGAAAAAGACGTCGTCGCTCTCTCTGTCCTTGAATTTCAGGCTTAATGGGAGTAGTGCTCTTGCTGTTCCTTCGCCATCAAATGTCTTCGAGTCGTCGGTGCAGGGGTGGGAACAGTACTGGTCTAAAAGCGGGTTCGTCGACCTTTACACGGGGTCAAGCGATCCTCGGGCGGATGAATTACAGAGGAGGATTATTTTATCACGGTACTTGATGAGGGTGAACGAAGCTAGCGATCACCCACCTCAGGAAGTGAGTGCCACGATTGTTATTTGTAACACCGTCCCAATTGATGTTGCCTTATAGTCTGGTCTGGTCAATCTCGGATGGGTATGTTATTTAAATCTCTTTTGCATATAACGCATGACTTAATTTGACCTCGATGATATGATTATTAGTATGGGTAAGTTCTTTCATTGTAAATCAAAAACAAGGCGTCTTACAATCATCATGGGCAGGAAATTCCATATGGGTACGTTTACTAACCGTCTCCTTGAAAAAATTGCATGCTCAACTTAGTTTTAGAAATGTACTTTTGGCACTGCATGCACTGGGGCTTATGGGATAACTGGGATCTCCTTCATCGTTCATCTGACATATATCAGCGCTTCCTACCAAGCGCTATTACCCGGGCCCAGGTTCAGCAGGGCTGGCCTGCTGGTGCGCGATGGCCTAAGATGACGGACCCAACCGGGCGATCTGCGCCAGGAGAGATCAACAACCTCTTGATATGGGAGCAGGTCCATCCTTTGGTATTCGCAACCTACGAGTATCGCGCGTTCCCAACGAAAGCGACACTCGAGAAATGGGCGGATATCGTGACAGAGACTGCTGACTGGATGGCGGCATTCGCCTGGTTCAACCAATCGACGAACGTGTATGATATTGGTCCCCCAATGTACGTCGTCAGCGAGGACACTAATCCTAACGTTACGCAAAATCCGGCGTTTGAGTTATCATATTGGCACTATGGATTCGATCTTGCTTCACAATGGATGAATCATATGGGGAGGGAGGTTCCTAGCTCATGGACTACCGTCGATAAAAACCTGGCAAAACTTCCAATCATAAATGGCACGTATGCCGTGTATGAGGGCATTGAGACCAACTACTTAACGGATCCTGCCTTCACGAGCAATCATCCAGCACTTGTCGGAGTCTACGGTTGGCTTCCAGCTACCAGGGGGTTAAACATCAGCATGGCCAAGGCGACGGCGGAGACAGTATGGGCTCATTGGAATTTTACTGATTGCTGGGGGTAAGTTTTTTCATCATACAGTTCGACTATGGAATTTTGACATGGATCATTAGATGGGACTTCCCGATGCTCGCCATGTCAGCCGCTCGAAACGGAGAACCCGAGAAAGCTGTCGAGTGGCTACTCCACCCAGTATTTGCATTCGACGACGTCGGAATGCCCAGCGGAGGCGTACAGGTTCCCTTCCCTTATTTCCCAGCGGCTGGGTCTCTGTTGCTAGGGATTGCCCACATGGCTGCGGGATGGGATGGGAGCACCGGTCATGCACCTGGATTCCCGAAGGAAGGGTGGAACGTGCAGTTTGAGGGTTTAAGTAAGGCCCTATAGATATAAGCTAAAGTTTTCGTCTAAATTCAAAATACTTTATTACGAGGGCATAGGTTTCCACAATTCTAGTTGTTCATTTTTTGTAGTTCCCATTCGACCGCGCCAGTACAATGGGACAAGCGGCGCGTCTGTTGCCTTGAACGGTTCACAAGGTTTGTTCAGTATGGCTGTGAGCACTTCTTGAACATTCTCTGGTCGAAGACGGCCAAGCCTGTCAACATAGAAATGATGAGACACAGCCCTTACCATGAGGATTTAATCTGGCTTACCATTCTCCCTGCGGATAAATCAACATATTTGCGGCGTACCTGTCATCTTCGTATTAGGGGCAATATATATGGAGAGGAATAAAGCTTGACTGATGCCCCCCAACGTGACTGCATTCTGCAATCTTCACCTGACCTGCATAAGGATAATTTGAAGCTTTCAGCTTGTCTACCTCAGCTCGCAAAGCTTGGACAAATCTACTGCCATGTTCCCCACACCTGCAGTCCCTTGCACCATGTGTGCATACGTATAGATGAATCTCGTCGGAAGTTCCTGGCTCCATTGGTCCCTTGACGTGTTGCCTAAGTAGCGTATCCACTTCATCAACATTTTCTAACGAGATATGGGGAATCTCTAGTCGACCCCCTAAGACGGAAAAAACTGTAGCCGGTTGGGTATCTCGCGGTGAATGACCAGTCCACGCAAAGTTCACAATGCCTCCCCATTTGAGTGCTTTTAGTTGCAGTGCGCGTTGAACATGAGTTGTCATTCGAGGGGGAAAGTCCGAGGGCGGTTGTAAGGAGTGAAGAAAGATGTAAGCATGATGTTCCCCGACTGTACCGTGAAGGGGTGTATGTGCGCCACCACTACTACTATAAGCCCTTGTCGCGTTAAACTTGGCATGTCGACGTGTCATTAAAGGTTTTCGCCTGATTAAACCATTAAAAGCTTTCAATACTATAGAGAGCATATGTAGTAGATTGAGACGTTATTTGATTATCAACAAACCCATACAAGTTAGTGTGTCACAGACTCACAGTACGTTAGTGTTTCAAGTTCCTGCCGCTAACTATACCTTTATGCTTATGATCATAAGCAGGTGATATCACTGCTGTACATTGCTCAGGCGACCTTGTATGACTCCGCAAATCGGAGATGGCTCTAACAAGGCTCTAAGCTCTAAGTTATTGAGAAAACGGCGCATTACGTAATCGTACCCTACCTTGCGAGTTCTTTTTGAGGCTTTCTCCCGCTAATTCCGCTAGAAATCTACTACAAGCACCCTATACTTGTTCGGAACAATGTATCCTTTCCTTTCTTGCAGGACATGAATGCTTCCGACCTCGGAGCCAGATGTGCGAATGACCTTGTTGTGAGGGCAAATGCACGCCGAGAAGGATATCTTGAAAGCTACTACCACGGAATCGGCTTTGGCGTCGTTGCGATGAATAAGGGCTGTCAGTTTAGAACATAGTCTCACTAGTGCTTAAATACCAGAGCTCTGGAGTCCAAGTTCTTCATTCGCCCATCCTCAACTGCTCTTTTGATTTTCAGTCTTCTCTTGATATTACACAATGCCTTCTTGGTTGATTACTGGATCAAGCAGAGGAATCGGTCTCCATGTCGTAACTGCCTTAGTGAGTGATTATTTTCCATAGTACAACTTTGTACTAACTTGAACCCAGCTCAGTGAAGAGACCAACTTTGTTATCGCAACAGCTCGCAACCCGGCCACCTCTCAAGGTCTTCAGGAGTTGGCTGGAAAGTACCCCAAGGAACGATTGGCAATCATCCAACTCGATGTTTCAAAACAATGCAGCATTGACGTGGCCGTTGAAGAAGTTGCATCAATTTGTCCCAACGGACTTGATTACCTCGTCAACAATGCCGGAATTGCTTCACAAATGTCAAACTCATATGAAGACATGTGTGTAGACCCACGTTCAAGGGTTTACTCAATCTAATTTCATTTATTCAGGGATATGGACATGTTAGCTGAAATAACCAACTTCAGCACTGTCGTACCTATCATAGTTACCCGGTCGTTCCTTCCATTGATTCGAAAATCTTCGGCGAAAAAAATAATCTTTATCTCCTCCGTGTTGGGATCAGTAGAACTGGCCAAATACTTTTCAGGAGTGGCAAATAGTTATGCGATAGCTCGTGCAGCACTTAACATGCAAGTCAACGTCAACTTCAGTATAATTTGATCTTTTCTAATACAGTTACATCTAGGCTCGCTCGGAAGTGGGGCGCTATGCTCGTACCTGAAGGTATCACTGTCGCTATTATTCACCCAGGTTAGTTTATATTTAATATTTAATATTTTTTCTGATTTAGTATGCTCCAGGCTGGGTAGCGACCGAGATTGGCGAGACAGTTAAGGATTGGGTGACCAGCAATGCTCCTCACATCCCACAAATACCGGGCCAGGAATCTGCGAACCATATTATAAGAATTTCACAGGAGGCATCGTTGGAATCAACAACATCATATTATAACTATGATGGGACCATCCTTCCTTGGTAGTGGTTAACTGACTCAGAAGGTATCGAAGGATTGTAATTTATTGAGGTTGTACTTGGTTAAAATATGGGATTTACATAATTTAGTAATTATTATAATTGGGTTCAATTTATTTGTTTTGAAGTGATTATATTGAAGCACTTCAGCTCTCCATTCAACAGTACATCTAGGTGTTTGCACAGCAGCTCCGAACTTACCCAGCTTCACTACAGTATACCCACTTGACTTTTCTCGGCAAGCCAATTCTCTTCGATGTGGTCAACACAATGACTTGCCACGCTTTGACGGTCTTGAGACGCCATGGTTGTGGCAATTGTCGCACAGCTGATTCATTGCGAGTATCAGGGGTAGCCGGTAGAGTATGTGTTAACTCGGCACCAACACATTTCTCACATCTCGCTGAAATGAATAGGACTTCGGTTGTGTCGCAATGATTTTCAAAGGCCCTACGGTCCATACCGTGACATATCATCTGTCATGAGCTGATATTTTTACTACCCAGCTATAGTCAACTTGAAGTTGCCAAACTTCCCTGCACATCAACACCCCATTTCTTTGGCCTCAAGATCAAATTGATAGTGATACTAAAAATGCACGTAAGCAACGTTTCGACTTCAAGTTCCCATTCTCGTACCATGTGAGTCGCTTGTCAAAATAGCATGCTATCTACTACATCCAAGTTGAACGTTGACATTGAATGACAGTTAGTTCATCTACCGCTGTTGTTCTTTGAGCTTAGCCGACGTGAGACTCAAAAATAACATTCGGCTGAATAAGTCTGCAAGATGCCCTGCTTCGATTTCGGGTGGCCAGCCAGCTGACATGGGTGGGACTCAGAAGTTATTAGCATGTTGATGTTTTGATTCAAGATCAACTTCCTTGGAAAGTCGTCAAGTGCACAGTGAAACCAAGATTCCATGGCCAATCTCGGCGTTTGCCGCTGTAGTGTGTCAGTGAAGCCATGAATCCATTCTTTTATGGTATTACGCTCAGCTCTGAGTATCGAATCCCGAAACCGTTGAGTTGTGGGCTAGCCGCAGTGTGACGTACAAGCGTCTTAGAAAATATCACGGCAAACTCTCGTAGTATCAACGGACGACTTTAACCTGTAATCTCTCATCAACTTACTGTACAGGTGATCGGGGATGGATAAAACTCCTTCCTTTTCTCACTATCTATCTTAGATCATGGTAAGTATCACCCACTCGGAAAAGCTTCGAGGATTTCAAGGTAGAACAGTTATTAACCCAGACGCAGGTAAATGAAATTTATATCTAACCTATCATGCCTTCGCCAGTTCCCAACATGGGAATCGACTTCGGAGCGTTACTCGTTGCAGCTCTAGCGTCCTCTATGTGTGTTGACAAGCAAAAAAAATCCCTAACGCGCTCTAAACTCCAATATACAGAATATATGGCATGACTTCCATCCAAGTATACAGGTATTTTCGCATGTTTCCAGGTGACTATGCGCCTGTGAAATTGTTGGCAAGTTGCTAGTCCATTGTATAGTGAGTGTACTAATATGATTATATCAGGTTTACGCGATTTAGTCGGTCATCTGCCCTCGTTCCCTTCCTTCTGGGCTCACTACTTATCAGCACTCTTGATACTGTACATACTATTTTCTGGATGCATGCCTGGTGATTAAATCTTTATTCTTGGCCTTGCTATATCTTACCCTGGAGCAGTTACCACTACCTTGTCAAAAACTTTACAAATCCTGAAGCGCTTGAAGTATTAGTATGGTTCGTCCGTATACTTGCCAAAATGCCAATAAATTTTGACTTTAGACATTAGGTCTCTCCGTGTGAGCACATGGTCTCCTTATATAATAATCAATGTTCATAACAACTCCCAATGCATGGAAATAGGCCTCTTTTGTTACTCAAGTGAGCATGTTCCTTCCAAAGTCCCAAATAAGGAATGACATCTCACATTGGTACTAGTTGGCTATCATGGCGATTACGCACAGGTCTGTGCACATTGTCCTTTCAACTCGTCCTTCCAAATCTATCACTTAATTATGTCGTCCCAGTTTCTATATGTGGAGGATTTACATCAGCAAGTGCCACAGCCCCATGATTGGATCCAGGAGGCTCACTTAAAATTAGTTAAAAGAATGGGGTTTTACT
Organism: Cystoderma amianthinum; assembly: GCA_036936965.1. Classification (NCBI taxonomy): domain Eukaryota; kingdom Fungi; phylum Basidiomycota; class Agaricomycetes; order Agaricales; family Squamanitaceae; genus Cystoderma; species Cystoderma amianthinum. The sequence continues at coordinate 22,211 of JASFDA010000078.1, forward strand.
TGTTTATTATGGCAAGTAATGGCAGACAAAAATTACCCCTTAGGCCTTAATGCTCATGGTGTGGCTTTTAGATTCCACTTATTTTGGCATCCTTTGGTTTGTTGCTTCAGAGTTGTCGTCTTCTGATCTTACAACTAATCTATCAGCTTTTAGGCCTAGGAATGTGTAAGTTACTTGTGAATCCATGGATGGGAATAATCACTAACGAATCTACCATTAGATGTCGTAACCGAGGCGTTAGTATTATTTTTTGCCATGAGTTCATTCTGATGCCAAACAGTTTGTCAGAATACTTGCACCTAGCTTTGCCGTCTTCGCCGTCAAATTCAGAGCAAGTAGACGTCAGTTAATTTTTTTTTCTGTATTCACAGCTACAATAATACAGGGAGACCTTGTTGCTGTGTTTGCGTCCTTTTCCGTGCGAGACATTGTGCTTGCAGGTAGCACGATTATAACCTTGCACGCTAGTAGGACGGGAAGCAACAGGTATGCGTCTTCTTGGGTCTGCGATACTGGCTAATTCGAATTCTTACAAGAACTGATACCCTCATCAATACTCTCATTATATATACTATTACTACGGGCGCACTAACAAGGTATGCGCCGGGTCCTGGCGCGTATATCAAAAGCCAGTGCTGAAACTTGTCGTTCAAGTGCGATATCTGTCGCAGGGCTCGTATGTGTAGGCCTCATCAATTCCACGAGCGACCCGATACTTTGTCTCTGACAAGGAAACACAGGTCATTATCATGCCTCATAACTTGATCTACATAGCAATTTACCTCTTCCTGGGAAAATGTAGGTGACATCATCTTTCAAGATGATATTCATGTTGATTTACATACTTCAGTTTACTCAAACTCCGTTGTATCTAAGTATTTCTTATCTTTTGCCTCTTTCAAAACCACTGCTTACCGATTTTTGGTAGCTTGAATTCCCGATGGATCCTGAAAACTCGAAGCCCAGAACAAATTCACCACAGCTTAGGAGCTATTCGGCTTGATCAAACAGTCACTCGCAGTTTCAACTGACTGTGGCGAGTCATTGCTTAGAATTTGCTTGAAGACTTCATTTGCTATAACTTATTATGATACAAAAAAAAATCCATTATATTTATACCGTAAATCATAAATGTAGGAATAACAAATTTCTAGGTGAAAATGGAATCCATAATTCTATAGTTGTTGTAGTGTCTACGCCTTTTGGGCATGATCAGCTCGTATCCTTTCGATATCTAATCTTGACAAGCCAGCTTCGTCGCAGAGTGAGCGGAAGATGGAATCTTGCTTGTCAAACAAATTCAAAACCGTGTCAAACTCAGCAACGTCTCCTGCATCCATGACAATTACTCGATCATAGTAGGCTTGATTGGGCACAAGTGAGAACAAATAATTGCCTTGAAAATATGAGGGTACCTATCGTGTTTAATCTATGAGCTATGCATAATAACGTTGAGGTTGCAAATTCAGTTTGGATTGTTTGCTGAATTTTAGCGTCAGTTTCAACGTCTACACTACTGGTTGCTTCATCCTAGTTTATCTTTTAAGCGATTACATTAAAAACAAGGTTGCTTGTGAGACAAACCAGGACAATGATGCGACTATTCTTGACGAGAGCGCGACAAAGAGCAAGAAGCTGTTTTTCTCCAGCGCTAAAATTAGAACCTGAACGGTGGGTTAGCGCTTTAGCCATGGTAAAACTGAGCCGAGAAAACATGCCTTCATCTCCTACGGTTGAATCTAAACTAAACTTGGCTTCCGCAATTGGGTCTGATGTACCAGCACGTGGTAATAACCAAGACCGCTGAAGTACCTCAATAAGCTCGGCATCCGTACGAAGACCCTGAGGATCTCTGTAGAAAGGTAAGGAAGGAGCAAGTTTTGAAGTATCAGTGTATATCATACAAATTGTCCCTCAGTGTGCCCAAAAATAGTGTGGTGTCTTGGGGAACCAAAGCAAGGCGGCTGCGTAAAGTATTCAATCCAATATTTGCGATGTCTACGGCGTCAATTTCAATTTTCCCGCTTTGTAGCTCAACAGTCCTGTAGATAAATGAGGATCGATAAAGAGGAGAAAGGGGATACCATTTTCACCTGAAGAGAGCTTGTAATAATGAACTTTTACCTGAACATTCGTGAGATGAGGTAAGAAAGATTCTAAGGGTGCATACCAGCGCCTGTGCGCCCAACAATGCCCACCTATGAAAAAACCAAATTGGTATTCAAATGACTGACTTTCAATCTTTGGAAACTTACCTTCTCCCCGGGCGTAACAGTAAAGCTAACGCCTTTCAAAACGAGGGGCAGCCCCTCACGATATGCAAGCTCTACATCCGTGAAAGCAATCTCGCCTTTGCCTGGCCAAGCTGGTGGTGGATCATTTGGGGTCTCGAGGGCGCCTTCTTGCTCGAGTTCAGTATAATGAAGCACACGCTCAACAGCATTCATGTTCTGTTCATTTTGAGCAAACTGGGACACCATTTCAGCTGTTTGAAGTTTTGAGTGGGGCAATGATTGGGCGAAGATAAGAAAACTCACAAAGTGTTTGCGTTACTGTGATGCAACAGAAGTGTCAATAGGTGAAACAATTCAAACTGCCCTGCTTACTAGTGAGAGTGTATGATAACACTACCCCAATCTTTGAGGGGTTGACAGTGGTGCGGAAGCCAGCGGCAAAGAGGCCAATACCAAAGATAAGAATATTACCGAATAGGTCGAGGCGCACAGAAAGCCATCTTTGAATGGAGATAGTCATATAATAGGCCCGGTTCTCCATATCTAACCCTTGTTCCGCATCCTTTATTGAGCGAGCCTGTCCGATTATTGAAAATGTAGTCTGGTCTCTTATCTGTAGAGCGTGACTTACTTGTTCTCCGTACGCCCTTATAGTCGAAAGACCCGTTAATGTTTCTGCTTGAGAAATAAGACACTAAACAAGCAATTTACATAATGTACAAACCTGAATATGACCCGTACAAGGCAGATCGCATTAATGAATCAAGTCTTTTCGTCTCAACGGAGGATCGACGATAGTACATCGATACGAGGAAGTATAGCACAGACATAGGGGCGAAAATTATTCCAAGCAACGGGAACGCGTAAAAGACAAGAGCAATGGTGCCAAGAACAGAGCTAAATGTTGTCAGAAACTGCAGATATTAGGACATATATTTGTTTGATTATTGAAAATGCAAGCAATATACCTGCATTAAGGTCATTGCAAGTTCAGTATCAAGGGTATCTTGATCCTTCGACAGTCGAGACATTATACGCCCTTTATTAATAGGTGAGTTGATAACATGTTTTTCTTTCGACGAATCATACCCATTGGAGTTGTATCAAAGAATGACGACGGCGAACGAAGTACCCCCCACAGTGCGGCTTTGAATAAATTCAAGCTTGCCATCAAACTCAAGAGTCTATACAGGAGGTTAAAGAATGAGAAAGACCTCGCAAACCTTAGACAAACAACTCACGCGAACATGGCGCTGAGGAAGAACTGGAATAACCCTTGTGCGACGCCTGACGGTGCGAGGATCAACAATAAACTACATGGCACAAAGAGGCGACAAACCAAGAGCTGTGTAGACTCCCATATAATCGCCTTGCCTGAAGCCATGGATACTACCCGCAGTCCAGAATCCAAGGAATAGATTATTAGCAACTGTGATTGACTTTCAATATGCACTGGGCGCTGCTTATGTGGACGATTACCTTGAGCCCCCTGGGTGAGGGTCAATAAAAGGAAAATAAGTGGAGCCCAAATGACGCCGCCAGCATATCCAAGGTACTTGCGATACACATCCCAAGTCACAGAGCCGGTATTTCGTTCTTCCTTTTGCATTAAGGCAGCAGCTTCTTTCTGTGTCCCGTTCTCGCTTGAATGGTCGGTTCCGCGCTGTTTCTTATCGCCTCTTTTCTTGCTCGCAAGTTCATCTTGTTCTTCAGCTTCCAGATTACCATATTCGTCCATAAGGCGAGAGAAAACGACACTCTCCGTCATAAGGTCCTTAATCATAATCAGTCTGCCATCGAGTTATGTTTCAAAAAGGAATTCACTTCAAAAGTTCCTTGTTCAATGACAGAACCGTTGTCCATGACGTAGATGTAATCCATCTTATCGAGGACGTGTAAAGCATGTGTAACCAAAACTCTGGTGCGATCCGCGAGAGGACCGTTTGAAAGACATTGTTCTAAAATATTTTTTCCAACGTAGGCATCAACGGCAGAAAGTGGATCATCAAGCAGAATGATGTCTGCCGAAGAATAAGCTGCACGTGCCAGAGACACACGAGCCTTGAAAAGTTGAGCAATTTTGACAAAATGACTCAACCTTCCTTCACATACCTTTTGCCCACCTGTTTCAATTTGTTTTGGTAAATATGAATTTTACAGCAATTATGCCATATTTACGAACCGCTCAAATTAATTCCTTTCTCTCCAATTTCCGTATTTTCTCCGTGTGGCAGCATCTCTATGTCGTGCTCTAAATTGCATGCACGAACGACCTCCTTAAACCTGGGGTAAAGGGAATCAATAATCGCATCGTTGATACGAGGAGGCAGTACCTCTCATCGTTATCATCTTGGCCAAATGTAATGTTTTCTCTTAGCGTCGCATTTCTAATCCAAGCTGTTTGGGGAACATAAGCAACACTACCCCCTATCACCACCTTGAAGCATCGTCATACATAAGCAAATGTAATGGGAAGAAAAAATCAACTAACCTCTCCTCGTGTTCTGCGCATTTCTCCAATCAAGCCTTGCAGTACGGAGCTCTATAGCGCCATTTACCTAAAGAGTTATGTATAAAATCGCAAACCTACCTTACCAGACCCTACTCGACCCACAATCCCAACAAACGAGCCTTTCGGTATACTGAATTTCAGATTTTTGAGTTCAAATGGTTTCTCCTTTTCTTTTTCTTTCAGGTTAGTATCCGCCGCATCCTTGATGATTGGCAGCACAGGAATTTCCTTTGGCTTCTCTCCCCGCCCCCACTTCCGTCCTGCTTTTGATTGGTTCGCACCTGGCCCTCCATTACTACCGCCTTTACTTGTCAAGAACTTGGAGTCTACTTTTCCCTGCCCCATCGTCGTTTCCCAGGCAAAATCAGCATTGACATCGATCGCCAATTTCTGATCGCAATCGAGTTTGTACGGTTCAGCAAGATCTTCTGCCGTAAGGAACTGTCCAATACGTCCAAGAGCCACAAGTGCATCCGACAAACTAGATAGGACAAATGGGAAGTATATCAACGGCATTCGAATGATCTTACATAAAGAGTCAGCTTTTATCGCCTAGAAAAATAATAATACCAACGTTAAATAATTGAAGTGAGCTGAATATGATAGCAATGTTAAGGTCATGGCCAGTTAAAGCGTAGGTTATCTACATCCGATAATGAGAATTCTTGATAAAATGAAAATAACACCAAACCTACAAATGATAGGGTTGACGCTAGGGTCGGAAGTAACACAATCATTCCAATCAACATCGACCGCGCCACACTAATGTCAGTAGTTGTGAGGGAAATTTTATCTGTTGTCAGAGGAACTTACGCTGATACTCCGATTGTGCGTATTTCCTGTTCTCTCAAGTCACCAATTTGTCGCACGTAGAAGTCCTCCCATGAATAAAATTTCAATAATCTTATTCCTTGCAGGACCTATTAATCATGATATCATCAGAATTAAAATAAAAATTATAGTAAGAACATACTTCTGTTGTCAGTCTAATTCGTTTATCTGTAATTTTGACCCCCTTTTTACGCTGCGTAAACATGACTTTTACGAGTAAGATTTGAATTGGGAAAGCTAGCAGGAGAACCTTAAAATACCAATAAGTGTGCAAATATCATGCTTGCATTTAAAACACTCACTCCCAATCCAACGAGGGCGGAAACGCCGAGCTAAAACAGGTAAGATCATGAGAAGAGAAACAGTACAGGTTGTATAGCACGCTGACGTTTCCGAGGAGAAGACCGAATCCTATGGCGATCTGTATGGGAGCTACCCACAAGCTATGGAAGAAACTGAGTGCTTCGTTGTGTAGAAATGTAAAACTACTCACTTATGGCTAAAGTTCGAAAATCGATCAAGGCGGGTGGCATCCGTTGATATCATAGTTGTAATCTGGCCCACACTATGCTTGGCGCGAGAACGGCCAGATATCCGCAAGGACTTTCGAAATACGCTTCCCACAATCTATTCGTCTGATTGAGCAAGACATGCATTTTCAATATTCACGATCTTACTCCTGTACGGATGGAAAGGCCTGTCGTCATACTCGCTATGTTGGAACGCTCGAGAATAAGAAATTTTCGCCGAGGGTCAAAAAATCTTACTTTGCATATAGTGGTTTGTCATTAAACTGGCAGCCTCTACGCAAAGTGAGTCCAGCTATCTTTTGGTATCTGAATGTACGAACCTTGCATGACGAACAATGCTACGGCAAGCCCAATACCATATCCAATGCCTCGAGGGGCCGGGATCCCCGCCTTCTCAGAGGCAGGTAGGCGGGCATACGTGTACGATTCTGTGAGCCATGTGAGAATGACTTTATTAAGTAAGGGTGTGGTAGTCTTTAATGTATCTGCGCCATCTTGGAATTAAAATGTCGAACCAACATGAATGCACGCACCCGAAAAGAGCTTCATGGATCCTGCAATCGTTATACGGAGCCAGAATGTCCGCATGATGGCTTTGAAAAGAGATTCATCGTATTGACTAGCCTTATTTTCTTTCCTGCTTCTCCTGAGCGAGAGCCATCCAAGTGAACCTTTCTTTGTCATATTTTTAGTCGAACCTTCAGGTGACTTTTCAAGATCGATAGGGGCATCAAGATCTGATTTGTCTCTGGCCCTGTCCGTATCCAAGTCCATGTCAGCATCGCTTGGACTACCATCTGCAGTTGACCTCTTCGTGTTCGATCCAGGAGAAACTGTAGGGGATAGTTCGACATCGTTCAAATCTGTCCGCATGGAACGTGGACGTTTCTCAGGCGGACATCGACGGTAGAAGTTAGTTTCGACACTATCAGTGATTGTATCTGTCAACCTAGATTTAGGCAGCTCCCAGAAATCTAAATACCTAGTGAGTTCTATTGCAAAAGGTAAGACAAAAAAATTCTCGCCTTCTTTCTCGAGTGGTCTAGAGAATCCAACTTCTAAAAATGGCGCTAACCATTGGAAAACAAGCTTGGAAAACAAACTTTACAAACAATCAGCGAAAATGAGCAACAAAAGTTACAGGTTTGTCGACGTACGGCGCGGTTCCTTCTGGCAGAGTCTTCCCTTGCCCAAATGCTGGTGGAGCGGCAGGGGGCTTGAAAGGATTGTACATGGTTGGGAAAGGAAAGTGAGGAGCCCAAGTCGAGACTCAATATGATATGCGACACGGCACAGGTTGCGTAACTGAGTGGCAAATGACTCGACGCGAGCGTCAGAAACTTAAAGGATTAATCAGTCTGCCGCGCGTGTACCTTGAACGCAGACAACCAATGAGCATGACGCCGAATGGATGGATTTGGTTTCTATTTTTGTATCCGGATAAACGGCCGTGCTTCAATTTGAGTGGTGGGAATCATTTATCCATCACAGTCCAAGTTATTGTTGAGAGCAAGTTGAGAGCAAGGGCAAGATTTCAAGGTAAAGTTTCCAAGGGTACGTGCATAGATTGCAATCTATAGTACTAGTGCAAATGATTTTCGTTCTACAACTTGAACGTTTGAACTTTGTCGGGGTTGATCACGATGTTCACAGGCACTCTCCGGTGAATCAATGGATATCCGAATACAAGTCTTTTAGAATTGTTGGAAATGGTTACATATAAAGGATTGCTATGAGCCTACTTTTAATTTTGGCATAATCGTCTAGCGAGCCATAATCTTGGCTTTGAAAAAAATGGTGAAATATTAGCATGAGTCAGGCCTCTCAAGTCATAACTGATTTCCCCTTTAAGTTTCATATTACTGCGCACATTATATAAGCAATTTATGACTGACGTCAACCACTAGTCTCGTTAACCTGACTCTATTTACAAATTTTGAGAAGACAGTCGTTCTCTGATTGCAATAGAATCAGCCACCAGAATTCGAAAAGTTCGAGCTCATGGTAAGTTCAGACAGAGATGGAGATACACACGTACGCCAGCGGCCCTCCTGCTTCTGTGCTTCATGGAATGACAGACAGAAGCATACTTCGATTAATATTGGTATTATTCGATCCAGGGACAAGTCAGGGTGCTCATTGGGGAACTCTTTTTTTGGCAGAGTCACAAAGCTCTACAGTCCTACATTCACCGTTGCAAGTGCAGGGTTGAATCAAGCCATGTAACTAAGTACGATTGTTCTTATACACTTAAGTTGTGTTTATGGTTAAATGTCATCAAAAGACCATAATCAAGTACCAGTTCCTGCACATTCGACTTCGACTCGTATCTTATTGATATCTGTTCTCGACAAATTGGCCTCATCGCATAAAGAGCGAAAAATAGAACTTGGTTTGTCGAATAAGTTGAGGACAGTGTCAAACTCTGCAATTTTTCCTGCTTCCATGACTAAAATGCGGTCATAGTGTGCTGTAAAATTAATCAGAAAGAAGATCGTTAAGAATGAAACCTAGGCAATACCAATCGTATTCAATCGGTGGGCTATACAAAGAATAGTTGAGGTTGCCAACTCAGTTTGGATGACTTTCTGAAGTTTAGCATCTGTTTCAACATCAACACTGCTTGTAGCTTCATCCTTTTGAACTGTCAATATCTAATCACGGGTTGAAAAAACCAAAATACCAGGACGATAATTCTACTATTTTTCACAAGGGCACGGCAGAGAGAAAGTAATTGCTTTTCTCCTGCACTATAATTAGATCCTATGAACAGTGAGATACCCTCAAGGTGTAACATTTACAAAATGTACCTTCATCACCAACTACGGAACTCAGGCTGAATTTGGCTTCGGCTACAGAATCGGTAACACCAGGTTGCGGCAACAACCAGCATTTTTGGAGAATCGAGATAAGTTCTGCATCTGTACAAAGTTTTTGTGGGTCTCTGTTTCTAGATTAGAACAATCAAAAATAAAATGAAAACATTGATACAAATTTTCACGTAGTGTTCCCAAGAATAAAGTGGTATCTTGAGGAACAAGAGCTAGGCGGCTGCGCAAAGTATCAAGCCCAATACTGCGAATATTCACTCCATCTATTTCAATTGTCCCACGTTCTACCTCAACCATCCTACGCCAAAGTATGAGACTCAGAAAGAATTGAATGAAAATGAAAGTGTTGATACCGAAAAAGGGCTTGGAGCAGTGAACTTTTCCCTGAATTCATGATAAGTCAAATTAGAATTGGTTTCTGTGTTGCCTACCTGCACCAGTGCGTCCGACAATTCCCACCTATTTATTCAGATTAATCTAATTGTATAAATAACGCAGAGATGTTGAACCTTTGCTCCCGGTTTAACGCTAAAGCTGATATCTTTTAAAATAAATGGAAGCCCTTTACGATAGGCTAACTGAACGTTCGTAAACGTGACCTTCCCATCGCTTGGCCAGGATATAGGAGGATCATTCCGCGTCCTTACTGCACCTTCGGATGGTAGCTCCGTGTAATGCAAAATACGCTCAACGGCGTTCATACTTTGTTCAGCTTGCGCAAACATTGTAACTAGGTCGGCTGGGGGACGGGTATTAGTGAAATTCAAATTCGAATGGACAACAATATGACAGCCTCACATAGAAACATTGTCACTGATTGAATGCGAATCATTAGTAGAAATTGATGATAAGAAAGCATCGAGCTACTTACTGAAGAGAGTGTAGGATAAAACTACTCCAGTTTTAGCGGGGTCCACGGTATTACGCAAACTAGCTCCAAACAGTGCGATTCCAAAGACAACAATATTTCCGAACAGGTCAAGGCGCACACCGAGCCATCGTTGAATCGAGATGGTCATGTAATAGGCCCGATTTTCCATGTCTAATGTTGTTTCTGCGGCTTTTACACAGCGGTCCTAAGGCAAGAATAAGCACTACCTCACCATTTTTTAATGGATTGCTCACCTGGTCCCTATAAACCCGAATGGTTGACAGTCCGGTCAATGATTCTAGTTTGTGGATTCAGTATGTTGATCCGCCAATGGTATTAATCGGGCGCCGACCTGAGTATGATGCATACAAACTAGATCGCATCAAGGAATCAAGTCGTTTGGTTTCGACAGAAGTTCGACGGTAATAAACAGAAACTAAGTAATACATGGCCGCCATAGGCGCAAAAATTATGCCAAGGTATGGAAATACATAAGAGATTAGTGCGATGGTGCCCAAAACGCTGCTCAATGATGTCGTAAACTGGATGAGTTGCATCAATATCTTTTCCCTGAATAAGTGAGAGTACGAACTAGCATTAAGTTAGTTGATAATTCTGAATCCAGTGAATCTTGATCTTTAGACAGGCGGGATGATATCCGTCCTACAACTTCATTCAGTCTATGCGCGAAATTCTGCAAAAAAAATCTACCCATTGGTGTCGTATCGACAAACGAGATAGGTGAACGTAGAACACCTAACAGCGCCGCCTTTGAAAGTCTCAAGCTTGCAATCAAACCTCCTAAGCTGTAGGATATGAATATCGAGTCAAGAAGTCAATCCCGCAAAACATGGACTCACGCAAATGATAAAGCAATCAGGAATTGAAACACAGCTTGTGCCACGCCTAGAACGGGAACATAAGCATGTAAACAGAGATGCCACAGGTACAACACCAACCTAGGCCTAAATATAAGGTCATGTAATGGCCCTGTTTAAACCCATGGATGCTATTGGTAGTCCAAAAACCAAGAACGAGATTGGTAGTAACTAAGCCGAACTTTCAGAATCAGAAGGGCTATTAAAACTAATTTATTACCTTGAGCCCCTTGCATGAGAACCAATAGTAGAAAAATGAAAGGAGCCCAGGTTACCCCTCCTGCAAATTCAAGGTATTTGCGATAGACCGTCCAAGTCACAGACCCAGTGTTTCGTTCTTCAAGTTCCATTAGCTCGGCATCAGGTTTCTTTAGTGTTGTCTCTTCTAACACTGTTTGCGCGCTACCTTCCTTTTTCATGTCCTGTCCTTTGTCTGTGGCCTGGATTGCTTCTTCGTTCTTAAGTCTGCCATGGTCCTCTATGAGACGAGAGAAAACCACACTATCGGAAAGTAAATCCTATATTACGGAAGCTCAGAACCAAAGTGTCGAACAATAGTCTTGTGAAACAACACACTTGATAAGTTCCTTGTTCAATAATGGCTCCATTCTCCATAACATAAATGTAGTCCAACTTGTCAAGAAAATGGAGGGCATGTGTAACCAGGACTCGCGTACGGGTAGCCAATGGACCATTCAGAATGCATTGTTCCAGGATGTTCTTACCTACATAGGCATCAACCGCTGACAAAGGGTCATCGAGGAGAACAATATCCGCTTGAGAATAAACAGCTCGTGCTAGCGATACACGCGCCTATGTCGGATATGAGCAATTCTACAACACGAAGTGTAAAGAATCATACCTTCTGTCCACCTAGTTGTAGAATCAGTAAGTAAAAAAGCTGAGAATATTAATGTAGACTGACCGCTCAAGTTGATACCTTTTTCTCCTATCTCCGTCTCCTCTCCGTGGGGCAACATTTCGATATCATCGCTCAGACTACAAGCATCAATAACACCTCTAAATCTAGGTAGAAAAACGTAGATCAGCTGCTTGAATATGATCAAGATCTTGCGTTACCTTTCCTCGTCGTATCCCTGTCCGAAAAGAATATTCTCTCGCAACGTCGCATTCCGAATCCAAGAGGTCTGTGGCACGTAAGCTATTGAGCTACCCATGACGACCTACGCCTGACGTTAATTAACAATCTTGTCATGCGGTGATCTTTTACCTCTCCTTTTATCCTTCGCATCTCCCCGATGAGTCCCTGTAGAACGGAGCTCTGGGAACGCATAAGTTCACCGATGTCATACGAGGAATTATGAGACTACCTTTCCAGACCCCACACGGCCCACAATCCCAACCAATGAGCCTTTGGCCACTTTGAGCTTCAAGTTCTTCAACTCGAAGGGGTTATTTTCGTCATTCACGGGGGCATCTGGCTGTGAAGCGGTATCCTGAACAGAAATGGGCAGAACAGTATTCTGCGCTGCCTTGCCATTCTTGGCGTGTTTTGTTTTAATATCTTTGGTCGATTCATTTCCAACAGTCGTCTCCCAAGTGAAGTCAGCGTCAACATCAATTGCGGACTCATTATCATATTTAATCTTGTATGGTTCATCGAGCTCTTCGGCAGAAAGAAACTTGCCAATGCGTCTCATGGCTATGAGTGCATGCGAAGAATTAGATAAAACCAGAGGGAAGAAGAAAAGGGGAGCTCGGATGCTCTGCCACATGCTTTAACAAGTTGTGTATAATCAATCAAAAAACCACTTACATTGAAGATTTGGAGTGAAGTGAATATGATGGCGATATTAAGGTCATGACCAGTCAAGGAGTATGTTATCTGTTAAATACAGCCTTAGTGATATCGGTATGGTAAGCTAAAAAGACTTACGAAAGAGAGAATAGTGGCAAGAGTTGGTATGAAAATGAGAAGGGCAAGTAATAACGAACTGGCCATTCTAATATCAAGGGCTTAAGTGACACTTTTGTTATAATGTTTGAGTGACTCACGCCGATTTAGCAAGCGTTTTTACCTCTTTTTCCCTTAGGTTACCGATCTGGTGTACATAAAAATCTTCCCAGGCGTAAAATTTTAACAGGCGTATTCCTTGAAGAACCTATCATATGATGAGTTCTCAGGCTACTCTTGCATGAGAATATGTACTTCGGTTGTCAGCCTGACTCGTTTATCTGTGAATTTAACGCCCTTGCTGCGTTGTGTGAACATAAATTTGACAAGGACCAATTGTGCTGGAAATGCTAAGAGCATAACCTGAGATACAATTTATTTGATTGTGACTTTATTGTATTCACGGTACTGACCACAAGGCCAACGAGTGCAGAATAGCCTAGCTGCATGAAAATAACATGGCACAGAATTAGTAACAATAGTAATGATATTCACAAAAACCAACGTTTCCCAGCAGGAGTCCAACACCAATAGCAATTTGAATTGGTGCTACCCATAGACTGGAAGGGGAAATGATCAGCGTTGTTGATGTTAAAGAGAAAGTGTGAAACTCACGTATGACCAGAGGTCGAGAATCTATCCAAACGAGTTGCATCTACTGAAATCATGGTTGTAATCTGACCGACACTATGGTCGAGGCGGGCACGTCCAGAAAGCCGAAGTGACTTGCGAAACACGCTTCCCACAAGCTATTTCCAGTTAGTGAAGCTCAACGTTCAACTATAAATCGTTTCAATTACCCCTGTACGGACGGACAAGCCTGTCGTCATGCCAGCTAGTTTGGCTCAGTAAAGTCGTAACGGAAAAAGAACAAAAACTTACACTGTAAGTATTGGTTCGCCATCAAGTTTCCGGTTTCTGCGAGGGCCAAGTGAATTCAGCCGCCAGCACCCTAAATGGCTTGTGAACGTACGTTTCATGACGAATAGTGCTATTGCAAGCCCTATTCCATATTTAATGCCCCTAGGAGCTGAATAGGATGCTTTTTCAGAAGGGGGAAGGTGTGCGTAGTAATATGAATCTGCAAGCCAGGTAAGGATCACTTTGCTAACGAGAGGCGTTGTCGTTTGCAAGGTATCTGGGGAGCGTCAGCGCGAAGGAGTAAGTTAAATATCGAACCCACCAGAACCCAGCTTCATAAATCCTGCATAGTAAATCCGCCAAGCGAAAGTCTTGTGTAAAGCTTTGAAAAGAGATTTATCGTATTGAGTTTCTCCCCCTCCCTTCTTGTTTATTTTCTTGAACAAAGACCAACGGGACTTTGCATTTGGACTTTTTGGCAGAAGATGTGTAGTTTCCGCTAATTGAGGGCTAAAATCTAAGGAGGAATTCATTGTGGGTGACATATTCGTGCCATTTTTGGCATTCTGCAAGAATCGGGGGCGATTTTCCGGAGGGCATCGAGCAAAAAAGTTGGCTTCAACTCTATCAGTCGTCACATCCGTCAATTCCGACTTCGGAAGTTCCCATAAATCTGACCTCGATGAACAACAACCAAACTTACCAACGAAAAAACTATGTACCTTCTTTTTCCAGTGGTCGAGTGAACCCGACTTCAAGGAATGGGCTTAACCAGTGAAAAACAAGTTTCGAGAACACGCTATACACGAAATGTAAGCAAAACAACGCGACAAGTTTGAGTCGACTCACGAAGCTGTTTCCTCCGGCAAAATTTTGCCTTCTCCGAAAGCTGGTGGTGCTGGGGGAGGCCTAAACGGGTTGAATAACATGATGGAACACTTTCAAGTTTCAAGGTCAACAAAAATCAGCAGCTGCAAGAGCAATTCTGACTCAAACAGTCACGACACGCTGTGAATTAGCCACATGATGATAATTATTGTTGCAGCAAGAAGATAAGTACCTTCATAACCCCATGAGGAAGCCCTTGACTTGACGGTGCTTATATAGTGCCCACATGGATAAGTAGTCTTAAGAGTCTATTTTTGTCGTCCCGTAGTCAAACAAGAATTCACAAAGCGTTGAGCCATGCTGGAAAAACTGGCTGGTCGTACGCGCGAGTACTCGAGTGCTTATCTGCTTAATTATAAGCATCAGTATCCTCGAATTTGTGTGTACATGTTTGCGATAGTTCGGCGACTCTAATTAAAGGCTTTTCCACCAGAAAATGATTTAGACAATATATTCACTAGAACGAGCTTGTCGCTAGCGCTCCATTGCCTGCTACGCTCTGGGTCACAGCTTCTTTACTAGAAAACTATTTCAGTATCGTCGGCAGCGCCCGCTTGACATAGGTGCCACTGGTGCCATGCTCAACAATTTCTTCAATTGCAGCATCAGTTTTCAAAGCGGATTAATCTCATGTTCCATACATTTGAAGGCTCACCAAAATCTGCCTGTTAAGGTGCACAATTTATCCTGCATATGAGGCGGGCACGCATGGTCTTGGATAGCTACCTGCTTTCCGATCTTTGAATTTGAAATCTTTCGCAGAAACCCTTAGTATCGACCCTCTCCTAAACCTTCGCAATGACCGGTACACTTCGCCTCCGAGTCACCAGATCTGCTCCAAGGTGAATGATTGTTTTCCAGCACAGTCGCGGTTTTTCCCCACTTTAGAAAGCCGGAACTCTGGGACGTCCTTTCGCATAGCCTGGCATTCTTTTCAAGTATCGATTGTCAGGCTTATAGAACAAGAAAAAAGGAATTAAGAAACCAATTCAAGGCGTAAGAATGCCAATTGCAACACCGGCAGAGAGATCTACAGGAGGCTCAGCGGCGAAGGGAAGTGGGTCAAACTAAGGCAGGACTTGTGGGGGATAAGTGTTAAACAAGCAGAAATGGTTAGAAAGAGACTGAAACTGGCCTGTACGACGACGGGAGATTGGGGAGAGAGGTCAGCCGCAGCCTCGGTCCGTGAATCTGCAAACGTTCCAAATTTAGCATGCTAATAGGATATTGTCCAATACAGATCGTCAACCATGTCTTCCACACGTGTAGAATTCAAAGCATCCTTGCTGGATACCGCATCCCGCAGCTCAGAGTTATACAAGTGATTGACGGCCACATTACACATACCTTGCAGGGGCGACTTCATCACCTGGGGGTTCTAATCCAACCCAATACACGATGCTCATCATCGCATCAGGTTCAGTCTGTGATATCTGCTTAGAACCGTTTGGACGCAATTTTAAAGTACCATGTACTATTCCATGCGGCCATATCTTCTGTATTAAGTGAGTGCGATCCCCATTAATCGACTATGAATGCTCAACTATTCTTTGCTCCTGAAGTTGCCTCAACTTTATACACTCTATCTGCCCTCTGTGTAGGACATACTTCAACCAACACTCGCACATCAAGTTACACGTAGATGTCTATAAAGCGCCGCCCCTTGTGCAAACCACAGCAGAGGCGGAGGCGCGCAGGTTTCAGGAAGCAATCGTCAATATAGTAATGGAGGGCACCACGGAGACTCAACTACATCAGCTAGTTGCTGACTGTCGATCTTTTTTGCAAGACCAGCCGCCAGCTTTGGTGAGGGTTACGCTATGTGATATTTACTAATCCCTCATTCCACATGTTCCAGTTTATCGATCTTAGAGCCAGCTATAGGATGATCGCATACTTATACGATATGAAAATAAATTGTGGCACGCAGGAGCAGGCTTTGGACGTATCGACGAAGGAATCGTTTGCCAATAAAGATAAAACCGGATCTTCTTTCTTCTCTTTGCTCCCTGGATCCATGGAAAGAGAACCAAAGACAGACACTAATGAGGAAATTCCTGAAGCCGATGATTGGGAGGTTGTTTCCCCGTTGGACAATTATGATTCAGTCGACTGCAATTCTATGGATCACCCAGTCTCTTGCTGGTGTCAATCGCCCCCTATCTCCAGTAGTCGCGAATCAAGTTGCTGAAGGGCCGAGATTCAGTCGACCTATAAAACTGGCTGATTGTTCTGCGACGACCCCAGTGGGGGAACTTTGTATATTTTGCTGAACATCCCGTTCCTCTTCTTGCACATCAATCCTAGCTTAACATGGTTGGTTTATGACTACGAGAGTCCCTTGAGTTCGCCTCCTCTTTCATGTCCAGTGGCGTGGCGGCATGTTTACTTAGGTGGCAATATCGACGCAAGGAGGGCGATGTTGTAGGCTACACTAAATGGCGGACAACGTTTAAGAAGAGAACCTCGAAAAGGGTGAAAAAAGGGGCGGCAAGGATTGGAAAGAGAAAACAGGTAGATGATCAGCAAGTTGAGGACGAGATTGTACTTATATGGTCAGCCAATGCTCGGCCCGTTAATCCGCCAATGTTCTTAATTTAGAATAGTACATTGTCCAATACATCAGCGACCGCCCACCACCCAGATCTATTCAAAGTAAGTATACCTGGATCTCACACCTGGTATATCTCACATAGGTGACTAACGTCGGCACCTCATATATCTCACAACTTGTGTACCGTACACGATGATCAAGTTGGCTTCGGGTTCAGGATGTGATGTCTGCTTAGAACCGTTCGGACGTGATCTCAAAGGGCCATGTACCATTCCGTGTGGTCATATCTTCTGTTTGAAGTGAGTGATATCCCGATTACGTGACTACGATGCTCAAACTATGGTACGTCCTTGCTCTTGAAGTTGCCTCAACCACCTACACCCCATCTGCCCTCTGTGTAGGGTACCCTTTGACCCACGCTCGCACATCAAGTTACACGTAGATGTCGATAACACGTCGCCCCTTATACATAATGTAGCGGAGGCAGAGGCGCGCAAGTTCCAGGAGGCGATCATCAGTATAGTAACGGAGGGCAGCACGGAGACGCGACTACAGCAGTTCATGGTTGACTGCCGGTCTTTTCTGCAAACGCAGCCACAAGCTTCAGTAAGGTTCCCGTTAATCGAACTTTATTTATCGTTCATGTCACACGATGTATGTTGCAGTTTATCGATCTTAAAGTCAGCCATAGAATGATCGCACACTTATATGACATTAAAACGCAACTACGTACGCAGACCCGGAAGCAGGCTATGGATAATTTGAAGAATAAATTATTTGTCTACAAGGATAACAACATGTCTCCTTTCTTTGCTCTGCTTCATGGAGTAATGGGAAAACAACAACCAAATATCAATCCTAATGAAGGGACTGAAACCGATGATCGTGAATTTATTTTCCCGCCCGACAACTATGATCAAGTGAACTGTAATTCTGCAGATCATCCAGTCTCTTGTCAGTGCCAACTCTCCCCACCTCCAGACTTCGCGGATCTGGTCGATGAAGGGTCTATTCGACCTTTGGAACAGGCCGATTCCCCCGTGCCTTTCCCTAAACATCCGGCTTTTCCTCTCCTCGCGCTCATAGGCATAACTCTGGTATGGTTCGCATACCATCATGATGAGAATGCTATGTCCTCCTTGTATGTTATTTCTCCAGTGGCGATATTTTTACTTGGATGGGCAAGAAATGCAACCAGAGCTTGGCGAAAGGAAGAGGTAGGGGAGGTTCGGCAGAAGGAAAACAAAGGTGAACGAGAGACTCAACGAAAGAAAGCAAAGATTAAAGAAGCGCTGGAAGAGATATGGGAAAAGGAGAGGCGGCGAGAGGCAATGCGGCGGGAGGAGAGACTGCGAGAGGTGGAGGGGCAACGGGAGGAGAGGTGGCAGGAGGAGCAAGAGAGGCTGCAGAAGGAAAGGTTGCGGGAGGTAGAGAGGATGAAGGAGGTAGAGAGGCAGCGGTGGGAGGAGAGGAGGCGGTTGGAAGAAGAGGAGAGAAGACGGGAGGAGGAAGGTGTACCACGGAATAAGGAAGAGACTCCAGAACTTGAAGAAAATAGACGGAGGGAGCAAAGCTGGCGAGAAGTGATGGACTGGGCTTCAAATCGGAGTACGGCTGGCGTTCCATCCTGGATTTCCGCGAAATATGATTCTCCATCCTTGACGGCACCTGCTAGCACGAGCCAAACCCAGCCAGAACAGACACACTCCCAACCACCAAATTCTTCAACCAGGAGCAACCGAGGCGCAGCTAGACCGCTACCAAATGCGCAGAACACCAAGGTGCCTATTCCTCCTTCCAAGAATGAAGGAAACAATCGCAGGGATGATCAGGCCAAAGCCAAGCAGGAAAAAGCTCGTTTGGCAGCACGGAAGCTAGAAGCAGAGAGACAAAGAGCCAAAGAAATCACCCAGCTCATCCTACATCACGAGCGAACCTGGGTTCAACTTCATGCAAAAGCAACTCTCGAATGGAATGACTTTCCATGGCCCATGGTCAGAAGGCCGGCCGGTCCAGATGACATAACTCCATTTGACGTTGCCGCATACATCTCCTCACCTCATTACCCAGAGAAAGAAAAGTGGAATACTCAGAAAGATCGAATCAAGGACCATATCAGACACTGGCATCCCGACCGATTTGAAACCAAGTATCTAGTTAAAGTTTTGGGAATAGACCAAGTCAAAGTCCAGGAAGGAGCAGGGGCAGTGGCCAGAATCTTGAACGATCTACTGGCTCAGACGTAAGGCATAAAATCGTCCCAAGTCGTTCACATTACTATCAGTCGCAGGGAGTTGCAAACTTTTTTGTAATTTGCTTCGGACTTAACATTCTCTTCACTTGGAGTCTTG
>JASFDA010000079.1:0-19580 GCA_036936965.1 Cystoderma amianthinum
TCAACTCGTTCAAGCCCTCCGCTCAGAAACCCCACCCCCGACTCGAGCGCACGCCTCGAGGGAAGGTTCTACTGAAGGGGATGCAGATCACTGCTGCTCTAACGCTAGGTGTCCTTGCATGGGACCAACGAGATCGTGCTACTGCTGCGAAACGTTATCGTGAAGCACTCGACCTGGCAGACAGCTACCCCGCATTTAAATCTCTACCCCAAGGTACAATAGGGCTGGAGCTGTATGTCCACAATGACTTGCAGCAAGCAAAGACGAATTTGGGCGTGCTCGTACAAAATGATTTTATCAACGCGGAGATGGCTGCAAGCAGTACTGATGGGGGTCCGCAGACCTTGGGTCGAAGAGACGTCGTGGATCTGCCCGTCCCGCAGATGAGGATTGATAAGACAGGAGAAGTTACACTCGAACCTTCTATAGCATTAGCGACGGACACGTGTGCACGCTGTGGGAAACGCGATCCAAAGTTGCAGCGATGCAGTTTGTGCAGAGACACACTTTGTAAGTCGACACGCACGTTAATTTATTTAGTCTACATACTAGTAATATCTCCAGACTGCAATAGCGAATGCCAAAAGGCTCATTGGTCGTGTGTATCTTTCATCATTTCATCATTCCCCTAATTGATCTCCAACCCAGAGTCCACAAAAAGGTGTGCTCCGGGAAAATCGGCTAAGCTTAATGTGTTTGAGCTCATCTGCTGGAGTGGAAAACTTATTGTATTAACGAATCTGTGTTTTATCTTCTATTTTTTGTATAGTAAGTTTACTTCGTGTGGGGTTGAACGCAGCCGCCATCTGAAACAATTCGGATTCCTATCAAATCTGGCATTGACTAGGATCTTGCAATGTATCAGAAATTTTCATTAAGTAGGTGTAATTCACCCAGATGATTGTTTTGTTGCATCCGCAGGCCGAGCTGAGTTGCTAAGTGACGGTGAACTGACTGCCGAGCTTTGTAGTACGATTGGTGTCTGGGTGCGCCCTGGCATCTTGCATCGTGATCCTGGGCCTGTCTGGTAACCTAGCACGATTGTTTTACAACCGCCTAACGCCCTCAGTCCTTTAAATGTATACGGCAGCGTTGACGTTGGTCGACAGTTTCAAGCCTCTCTTTTCGAGGATCATGTTATCTAATATTACAATTGTCTATTCTTTACATATTGGTCTTTCGACGCTTCGAATAAGAAAGCATGGCCAATGGTCAATCTGAGGTTTGTTCTCTACTCTTCTGTTTACAAGCCTACTGATCAAAATTCAAGTGTCGCCAATTGACATATCTGCAACATTTCGGCTTGTTTCGCATCGAGGGCACGCATTCCTATTAGAACACGAGAAGAGACAATGCTATACGTCCTATATGAAAATTTTAGGACATGAGTAAAGGTTTAGAAATGGTAACGAACACGACGATAATGCGGCTGTCAGATAATTATGAATTGATGAGGGGAAGAACATCAAAACGAAATGAACGTACGAGCCCGGTGCATATAAAAATGGATTCGGGAGCGATAGCAGAGCAACTTGAATAATAAGAGCCACTAGCCAGTTTCAGTTCAGCTTTGGATTTCTGGGGACTCGGGAAGTATGGGAAGTACGCACCGAAGGCACATAGGAACCATAATACTCCACCACGCAGGAACATCTTCGTTAGAGGCATGTACCTCGAATCGCTTTGATACATCGACCAAATACATCTGCCGCTCGAGAGACAAAACATTGTCGCTGCCTTAGCAACATCATTAGTAGTCAGGAGAGTACTTGCTCAAGCAAGTTTGCGCACGGTTAGAGTGTTGGGGAAATATTCTAGGACTAGTCTAGGAAGGTCAACACTTGTAATTAATGGAAACTGCGTCCAAATCGTGTATCTGTCAGTTGTTGTATGCACAGAAAATGATTTAATAACCATAGTTCTGTGAAAGCAGGAATAAGGGGCGTTGAGTGCTATATAAAATAGAATACAGACAAATAAACTGTTTGGACTGTGAATGGGTTTAGAGCCGTGTCATGCCTAATTTGATTTCATAACTTACAGGCAATAAGAGACAAAAGAAAGGACAAGATAGGATAATTTCGCCCATAAAGGACCCAAATGCTAGGCAACATAAATAAGGTTATATTTTCATTTAAATATAACGTACCGCATTGCAAGAATGCAATCAGCGGCTGATATGGCAATTGCGTTGCCAACCACTTGAATCTACTGACTCTCAGCAACAGGAAGCTGGTGAAATACTCTACTCACGACAGCCAATAATTTACGTCTTCAATGAATGTTAATTAAGGATTATTAAAGGACTGGATAAAACAACAGACAGCTAAAGGGCGTTAAAATAATGATCAATATGCGTATTGGAGGCACTAACCCGGAGACTCTCAAAAGCAGCATGTACTGCGTAGTTGTGGGATCATTCTGTTCTTTCGAGTCGAGGGCACTGTAACTTACAAGTGAGACTCGAGTTGATCCTATTTCGAGTGAGTTCCCTGTGTAGCACCAGCATAATTTAATACGAGGACTCACACAGATAGGAAAATAGCGCAATAGCGAATCTAAGTTTGCAGCATACATAGTATACGTAATGCCCTGGTTGTGATATAACTCACTAAGATCTTAATGATTGTGTGAAAAAATAACTTGAGGGGCATTCGAGATCGACACTTACAAGAAGAAAATCCGGCAACTTCATTTTTTTTCTCCAGATATATCGGACCTTGCCATTATGATTTAGTAGTGGAATTGAAAGCCAAGAATTCCTGCAACCTCATCGCCGTATGTTAATAAATGGTCGTACCTTATTTACAAATCAATGTAAATATCATAGATCTAACAAGTAGACTCACACTCCTACAGTTAACAATATGACTTTATCGGCGAGTGAGCTTCAAGGGAGTTGAAGAAGAAGATTGGTAGGAGAGATATACCTGCAAGGTAATTCTCAAATACTGGTGAATTGAAGTCTTCAACACTCGCGCTTGCCATTGTAGAAACATCGTTGTCGGCCAAGCAAAAATATTTTAGCTTTATATGAATTGTGCACTGCTTATTGATCAAATCGAAACTTGATAACAACTTGAACCCTCACCACCTGTTTTTTCTTTGCATTTTGAAATCAACCATCGATATCGGGCATGGAAGCAATTCGGAATGTAAGGGTCTAGTTACCATAAAGATAAAAGATGTGGTGAAAACTACATACTGGACTTCTTTCTGACAGCCCTGATCTCATGATCTGACCCCTCTCAAATTTGAAACTCGCTTGTTTTATCGGCATAGGCCGCTGCTTCGAAAATTTGCCTCAGGCTGTCTGCAATAGCCGTTAAGTTATCTCGGTTCAACTTTCACACTTTATCATAACTATCTTGCGGGGCAAACGCCAAACATCCTGTTTCCGTCACCAATGTCAAGGAGGAGTGGGCGTCACTGCCCTTGTGAACTCATCGGGTAGCACACCCACCAATTGTAATATTTGCTCAGTGGTAGTACGGCCATATGCATAGCCTTTGTGCAACCCATCTATCTGTCAAGAATCGATGTAATCAACGACGGTACGGGTGTGGCAGATTACGGGACCGTCTGTTCTGTAGGTGCGGACATTGCTGTACATGCTGACACTGACAGTGATAGTCATAAATGATTAATGATTACTAATACTAGCACTTACAAAAAATAGAAATAGTTGTATTTCAAGCCTCCGCGGGCTTCACTCTATCATCCCAAGAAAAGTGGAGTTCTAACGCCTTCTTTCTAACGCCTTCTTCAGACATAGACTCGAACCAGTCTCCTTCGCGTGCAGGAAAAATGAAAAGGTGGAGGGAGAATACCGACGCCGTGATTGAATACACGTGAACTCAGCTTCGCGTCAGACAAATTATAACACATACCTGATTAGATTGATTTTCACGATCAAGGCAGGGTAAAGTCTTGTGTTTCGGACCACTTGGTGCCTTTTTCAACATGTCTGGCTGTCTTACACGACTGCTGCGCGTCGTCTGGGGTTTACAGGAGTCCTCCGATGTCATGTTCCAGTGTTTTGTGGGGCATTTGTACCCACAGTCGACGTCGTGGTTAAGTTTATGCCACCGTGCTTCTCAAACTTGGCCGTGGATTTTATGATGTTCTTAATATGGTAGGTATCTTAGTACGACAGGAGGTGTGGACTCCATACGAACTCCGGTACTACAGTGGGCTTCCATTTGAGGAGATGAATTTGTAGCGTTGGAAATGCGAATCACTGGTCGCCCCGACAAGAGATCTATGGTATAATGAGGCCGTTGGTGAGCACATCATCTCAGCGCCATGGTCCCACCAAAAGCGCGACGTTTCATGCATTTCATTCATCATTATGTATGTAAAGAAAAGGCGCGTGTTGTCAAACTAGCAGCTACAATTACTATTTGTTTCAACTTTTTCTAACGTGGAGCTCTTGGGGCATTTCATCTGTAACATATTTTATCGCCAAAAATGTATTTATCCTCCCGGCTGAATCGCGGCCCACAGCTGCGGTTTTACATGAAATGTATACCGTAGTGTCGTAGAGCGTTTGGTCTAATAGAACTTTCCTAATTGGGCGATCAATTTGTGTGTTTTGTGCAACCACAGAGCCAGCGTCATTACTGTCCTCAACAACTTCTCCGATTGCAAAGCAAAGAAATAAATTTCAGCAGCCTTATTCTACGCAATGTCGGTAGACCCCTACCATGCAGTCCAACAAGAGATACAGACGTCACTCCATACGGCAGCGCAGCTGCGCTCGTCGTATGTTCGAATACGTAACATGGCACGGGAGGATAGTGAAGAATTGATGTGGGCGCGCAACGAGGTATGTACATGAATTTCGTCTTGGGAGCAGAGCTTCTGTCGTGCTTCTCTTCAAGCACACTCATGAATTCCCTACAGCTGAAAGCAACTCTTGCTGCACTAGAGGCCGACTTGGAGGACCTGGAAGAGAGCGTGAAGTTTGTCACCAGCTTTTCGTTGCATTGCTATGCTAAGGTCACAATAGGATCGTCGAGTCTACTGACGCCCGGATGTTCGGGCTGGATGATGCTGAGGTACAGAAGCGACGCCAATACGTAGGTCATGTACAAAAGGAAATCGAGGTGCGTTAAAACCTTTGATTTTCGTTCTTTTTGAATCGACATTGTGCCATAACCGTCATTTTAACGTGTCTTCTTTTCCTTATGCTAATTATGCGCTAATTACCCCCATTTTTTGCAAGTCCAGAACATGAGAGCGGAAATCTCCTCGCACTCCTCTCAGCAAAGACAGGGAACTCCCACCTCTCACCCAAACTCGCCATCACCACAAAGACGGGGCGCCGCCTCACCATCTCCGCCCAAAGCCGACACAGATGAGCAGTCTGCGTGGGCGAGGGAGGAACAGCAGGTGCGTCTCTTGAAGTATTTCGTTAAGAATGAGAATACTGACAGATTCGAAACTAGCTGATGATACGCGAACAAGATAGGACGATGGATGTGATAGCGGGTACCCTTGATACCATAGCTCGGCAAGCGAATCTCATGGGGCAGGAAATAGGTGAACATGTTGAGTAAGCCACAGGTCAAACCTTAAACCGTATCTTTCTGAAAAGCCTTTGTATCAGGCTCCTCGAGGATCTTGAACAAAATGTCGATCACACCGATACTAAACTATCTGGTGCCATGAGGAAA
Organism: Cystoderma amianthinum; assembly: GCA_036936965.1. Taxonomy (NCBI): domain Eukaryota; kingdom Fungi; phylum Basidiomycota; class Agaricomycetes; order Agaricales; family Squamanitaceae; genus Cystoderma; species Cystoderma amianthinum. Next base: position 5,679 of record JASFDA010000079.1, read on the forward strand.
ATGCGCCAGTTTCTTCGAGATTCGGAAGAGCGCGGCAGTGGATGGTGTATAGTCATTTTGATTATAGTGCTAGCCGCGCTCCTACTTGCTGTCATTCTTCTATAACATTATTTCTACCATGTCACTTATTCTAACTTAATGTTTCGGATTCGTCTTTTTAATTTGGGAGCCTGTGACTTATTGTCCTTCAAACTATAGAACAGTTTGAATTTCTGTATGCATTTTATACATGATAAAAAAGAGAGAATCCAATCCACTGGAATGTACACAACAAAAAAAGTAGACCTTTACTCTGACTCTGACAGTGACTGCCAACCTCCCTTGATTGCTTCCGATAACAGGATGTCTGCCCATGGATCCTCATCTACGTTAATCCCCTCCCTCGTAGCCGCTTCCTCGAACTCTTGAATTAACCTTTGGGGGTCTGTCATAGAGTCTTCACCTTCCCATGTTGCCTGTGTTATAGGATAGCTGGGGCAATTTTTTGAATTAGAATTAGTGAATAAAAGGGCACGAAATTGACTAACCCATCCCATTTTACCAGCCATTGATAGCTGCCTTCGACTTTCGACTTTCTCCCTACGATACCTGACACAAAAAATACATCTGCAGGTGGTTGTCTGTATTCGCAATCGCTTCGGCCACAAATGGCGCTCCCGCTTTCGCTCACTTGAGGGCGAGTGTCTGAGTTACGTGGTCAACCTCGAGCATATTAAGACAAATTGTAATGCTTACTAGTGTTACCAGCTTCACAAGGGGGGCAGCGAAAGATCTCATTAGATTTTAGTCTGATATCTCCTGGCCGGATTCCAACGCAGCCGCAATGGTACCAAGTTGCACACCTGGTAGAATATCAGTAGCATCAAGATATCTGTGTCGTTTAACCTACATGTCACATTTTAAAAACTATTGGCTGATGAGTATTTTAAACAATGTCAGTGGGCGCCCACTTACGTTTTTGTGAAAGCCATCCTCATACCGACGCATCTTCAGAGGCCACCTGACTTTTACCTCTTTCGGTTTTCTGCTTTTACGTGGAGACGTTGACATAGGCTTTGTTTCAGGTTTTTTCCCCTTGATGCTCTCTTTTTCCTTCCCCTTGCTCAAACTCCAACCTAAAATCTCACCGTCCTCACCGATCACTTTCTCTTTTTTCATCTCCCTCTCTTTATGCAGCTTTCCAATTTCTTGTTTTGTCGCAAGACGTAACCGCGCACGCTTCAGCGGCGGCTCCTCGCCGTATCCATCTGAGTCCTCAGATGTCTTTTTTTTCCTTTTCTTAATCTTTGTAGTCGCTGCACTCTTCGCCGTCCTGTTCAAAAGACTCAAGTCGAAAAGGCCCTTCTTTTTCTCCTTACCCAGCGTCCCCTCCCATGCCTCAGATGGTACGGGGATCTTCTTCAGTTTCTTCGCTGGGATAATATCAGTCTCTCCGTCGCTGTCTTGCCATGTATCAACTGGCTTCCTTACTTTCTTCACCGGCCGGTTGCTGTGAGGGCGGTGGGGGCTACGTTCTATGTCAGTCAAATCTGACATCGAAGATAGTGGTGTAGTCGTCGAATGGTTAGAAGCGGAAGCTACTGTGCCAGATGAGACTGAGATAGGGTACTGTACGCGAGCGGGTTTTGACTCGGGAGACGAAGATATGTAGATCGGACTATCAGTTCTCATGGGGGTCTTCCCTTTTGAAAGAATCTGGGTTGCCCAAGACGACTTTGGCACTCCTCTAGACGGTGATAAGTTTGATTGTAGAGTAATTGATGGAGATTTAGTAAGAAGGGGTCGAGATTGAGTGGGTCGTGCAAGTGGGGTGACGGAGTTACGAGACGGTGGCTTTGGAGGTCTGTTTTCAATCGATTGAGTTATGCCTTGGGGTGTAGGGTCCGTAGCTGGGATTTGCTTTGGGTTATGTGTGACAACTTTTGGCACAAGTGGAGTAGATAGACTAATTGAAGCTGGCCTCTGAGCAGGGGTAGTGATCGGAGTTATCGCTGAAGAATCTTTTTCCCCGAGTTCGTCTACCTCTGATAACAAAAGGGGTCTCTTGGAAGGTGAATTTCCTCTGAGAGGAGAGGACTGCCGCAGAACTAAATTCGACACAACTTCTTCGTCACTCATGTTAGTGGTTGCGGGTGATATTTGCAAATGGTTCGGAGGCGCCTGAAGGATATTGTCAGTCGAAAAAGGGGACTTTGGTGTCATCAATCTCTTGTCTTCAGATACAGGCGTCGGGGCAGTAACAATGACACAGGTGGGTGCAGTAGGCCCTACGCCTACTTCAACATCCGATGGGTGGTCAACCGCTAAACCCTCGTTGGATATGTGTGGTAAAGAATGAAGCTGCGAGACTGCGGGTGGAGGGGAAGCACGCAAATCCTGAACAGGTGGTGATACAGAGCGGCTAGATTCAGCGTTGCCAGATTGCTCTATGTCAACTTGAGTTTCGGTCACATCTTGCCGGGGGCTGAAATCGGCACTCGGTGAATAATAAGGTCTGGGTTGAGCTTGCTCAAATGTGTCCATTGACAGCTGTGTCATTTCAGAATCGTCGGCTTCGGGGTTTTGTGTGTTCCAAGAGTTGAAAGATTGAGAGTATTCGAATGCAACCCCGCTGAAATTAGTTGCGGCCTGCGACACAACAACCGCCTCTTCGAGTCCTGTCGCAAGTTCTTTCGATACCTCTGACTCAGGGACGCTGGTTCCTGGCTCAGGTTCCAACGACAATGGTGGATGTTGGTCAATACCTTCCGATTCTGGAACATCAAGTATCACCTCTGACTTTGAGAACAACAGGGACGGTTGATCGACATCCTCCGACCTTGCAATGTTAACCCCCACCTCCGATTTCGAAGGCAGGGGCAATTGGGAATCAATATTTTGTTTAGGACTTGCGAGATTTCCGCTGGTCGATGCAACTGTAGTCAGTACTTTGTCTTCTTCCATGAACTCTACTTCTTCGACTTTGTCGGGACGCGAGTTGTCTTCAATTTCTTCTGGGACCGGAGAAGCATTATTTTCGGGGACAGAGGATTGAAAGTGGGAAATAGAGTCACTATCTTGAATCTGCGAGGTAGAAGTTGAAAAAGGAGAGTGTATAGAGTCACTTTTTTCAGGCAGTTGACATTTCTGGTTGACTTCGGAAGCACCCGTCTGTGGGAGAGGTAGCGACGAGTATTCCACAATGGGAGATGTAGGATTTGGAACATCTTCTGGTAGCGAAGAAAAACTAGGAGAGCCAGGTTTTTCGAATACAAGTGATGGAGAAGGGGGTACAGATACACAAGAATGGATTGGAGGTATAAACGGCGGAGGCGTGGATGTCAATGGTTCAGTGAAGGAATTTCCTGACGCATCGTCTCCTATAGAATCCTCTGTACCCTCTTCAAATATCTGGTCTTGCAGCAGCTCAAATTCCTCAGCAGCTTTTGGCGAATTTTCTGGCTGAAAAAAAGCGAAGGCGGCCTGGGGCGCTGCAGGAATTCTCAGTTAGTAGAAAGGATCACGAAGATTCGGACAAACACTCATATGGCCAATCTGCGGGAGAAGGGTCATCAGCAAGGTGAGATGGCGGCGGGATTGACACTATCGTTTCATCATCCATGATCGAATCGTCTCCACGGATTTCTGTCGCAAGTGATATGGAGCCTATTTTTCCCATGCTTGCAGATTCGTCGGGCTCATTCTGTAGGCCAAGGATCTCGGGTTCATCCACTAATTATTTTTTAAGCATGAACAAGCTCAGAAAAATAAAACCTGTACCAACCAAGCGTTACACATTCATGGGAAGATTGACGGGGGGAAGCAATGGGAACGACTCCCTGAATCTCCTCTACTTCTACAAAAAAAAAAAAAAAATCAGACCAAAAATTTGGCACCCAAGAGGATTCACTCGCCTTCCACGGACATGGAAATTTGGGAGGACGGAGTCGCGCGCAGTGGTGATTGAGTGCTGATGGAAATACTGTTGTAAGCCAGAGCAAGGGGAGTGGTTCCTACATCATATAGTAGAGGTAGTGCTTTAGGAGTGGTACCAATGGATGCATCAATGTGTGGGCTTTGAATTGGGTCCGTTCCTATTTCATGGTACACAGAGGGCGCATGGCCTGGTTTTATTAGACTGGTACCCATCTCATGATGTATAATGCGGGCTATGGGTGGAGGCGTATTTGGTGGAAGAGAAGTGCTTGCAAGTATTTGGGGAGTAGAACCTACTAGCTCTAAAACTTTAGGACAAAAATCACTATGTGCGAACAGTTCTTATAGGAAAGCGACTTACGATTGGCCTCTGGGTCCTTTACTCGTTCTAGAAGGTCACCTAACATATAATTCGTTTCCTTCACCTGACCCATTATCGTGGCGTTAGATCCTTCACAACTACCTGAGCCTATTGCTTTCTCTAAACCATCCAGCTGCTTTGCAACTAATTTGATATTACTTGAGTACGATACATGGGTCTTGCTAAGTGCCTCTGTCATCGACTTTTGCCAGCTTTGCGAGTGCGAACGAAATTCTTTCAGGGTCGCCGATAAAGTTTCGATAAGTTTATCCGTTTCATCTAAACGCGCTTTCGTTCGATCGTGGAGAGTCTTGACAAACGGAACGATACCTGCCACAACTTGCTTCACCAGCTCATCAGTAGCTTTTGCCTTTATTTCAGCTCGGGCCTGGGCAGTTGCTTGGGCGTTTGCCCGGGTTGTTGCATTGGTAAGAGTAGAACGCGGATTTGACTGAATATCTGCCGAAGCCATAGGCATTGGACCTGGCACTGACGTTGGCATTTGGAATTGTCTGGGTCCGCCCGGATAATGTCCCAATGCCATTAGGGCCTCCGCTGATTGTTGCGGCACGAATTGCATTGGTCGCATAGCAAAAGGTGTCGCGGTCGATCTTGTAAATTGAGGAACATTGGAAACATTGGAATAACCAGAACCTCCAGCATAAACCTGTTGTGGATTGGCCATGCACCGGCAGCGCCCGCTTTTTGGGAGATTGTGGTTGAGGTTACTTATGGGCTGGAGCAAGGCTGGAGGCCATTCATTACACATCTATAAACAAAGTTTAACACTGTACAAATACACTTCAACGGTCTTCAAAAAATTGGCGCCAACACCCGCTTACACGCCGTTCAGTCACCATTGCATTATCCGTTCATTACCATATAAAGGTAAAACTGGGGCAGTGTGCAGACTAAGACTGAAGTATAACTATCAATCTGTATTATTTTTCACGCATATAAATTTTTCGGGTATGAGGCACTAATTTCATACCATATCATACGCACATATGTGGAAAGCTAAGTACACAAGACGTAGGGAAAACAGAGCTCAAGCAATTAGTGATACAACTCCACCAGCCTCCTTGATCTTAGCCCTACGAGATGAGTAAGATACATGCATCTGAAAACAAAGACCACCAGGACTCACTCGGCTTTTGCTGATACGAACCGCGCCTTTACGATAAAGGGCAGCTTCGGTAGTCTAAGAAAAGTCAGCATTTCAGGTCTTATATCAGGCATTACGGGTAAACGCTACGCACTGTCCATTTCCTAGCACTTTTCCATAACCAAACTTCAGTGTGTCAATGACAGGAACAACCTCCGATTCAGCCTTTAGGTTCTTCTTTTCATCATGAGGCACAAGACTCCATAGCTTGTCAACGTTGATGATGGGGCGCCAGTACTGATTCCTGGTCAAGTGGAAATGGCGCATACCAACTTTACCAAAGTAACCAGGATGGTATTTATCGAAGTTCGTTCTGTATAGAAGCAAATCATGAATAAAATAGATGATAGCAGCAAACTATTGGACACACCTGTGATGGTGTGCACCGCCAGCAAGACCGCGACCTCCAGGATGCTTGCGGTGTTTTCCTACACGTCCATGACCGGCCGAGACGTGGCCGCGATGCTTGCGGGTTTTCGACAAATGTGTCGGCATTGTTTTCTATTTGGAAACACAGAATAGTCAGCTCAAAATGCTCGCCGACCCATGTCCTAGTCCTAATCATCGCCATCCGACCTGCACCTAAGCCATCCATCCTGAAATCCACTTGTTTCACCTAAAAAGACATGGAAACAAGAGCCTCGGCGTTGTACAGTACAACGGGGAAATGTCTAGGGACAATAAAAATAAGGAGGACTAACCTTGAGGAAGGTGTCGGTTTTGGTGGACAGGCAATCATAGTCAATTCAATGATCATGCCTAATCGCGCGCCACATTACAAATATGGACAAATAAGATGTTTCTGAAAATTGAAGAGTGAGCATCTTCGTGACTTCGTCAGGTTTGTTTCCAGTGCCTCCGAGGCCCTCATTCTTCCTGTGGGTATCATTATTTTCTTGGTGTTCCGAATGATGTCCGGGTATAACCCATTATTTATTGTCGGTGACAAGTTGAATGATCGCACTCTTATTGCTGAACTCTTTCTTGATTTTATTTGTATTGTTGTTGTTGCCGTGTTCTAACTCGTTTTTTCTAGACTTTTGATATAACACTTGGCGGAGGATTGAGTCATTAACGGCTAGGTTAGTGCGATGCACTCTATGGATGCTTGTCGAAAGCTTCAGACAGTTCTTGATGACTTTCTATGGCATTCACATTTAATCACACAAATGATGACGTGTTCACAGTCAACGTGTGCAATTAGGTCACCCGCAAAATGAATGCGCCTCCCCGTTACGAGCTCTTTGTCCTTGAGGACGGCGAGAAGCCGTGCGTCTCCTTTTCGCAGTAAAACCTAAATCAGCATTCCAACATTTCACCCGTTAAGTGTGGAAGTGACGGAAGACACCAAAATTCCTAATGCGGCGACAGTCAAGGTCGTGAAGCAGGATCATACATTAGGCAATATGCTTCGCGCGTGAGTTGTTTATATATCTGTTCCTTTATCTCACTTCCGATTGACGTGAAATTTGACAGCCAACTCCTATCTATGCCTCAAGTCCTCTTCGCGGGATACAAGGTCCCACATCCGCTCCACCCATATTTCCAAATAAAGATCCAGACTGATGGAACAGTTACACCTCAAGTTATTCTTGAACAAGCATGTACAAAGCTTATCGGTACTATGTCGTCACTGGAGACTAAGTTCCAGCGTCAGTTTGTCCTGAAAGGTGTTGAAGGGACAGTAGGGGCTACCGCTGGGGTTAACGAAGACCCGTATGGCGGCACTGGTGGGGCTGGTGGGGCTTGGTCTGGTGGCCGTGATTACTTGGATCTGTAGATATGCTTCTGTCATTGTCTATTACAGTACTTACATGTATGTATATTCATTTAATTCATCAGAAAATGCACAGCTTTCATACATTTTTAGTTACGTTGCTCACATAGCTTACAGGTTTGACCTCGGGATATCCGGGGAAACTGTGTCGTGATTCAGATTTGCAACCTAGAATTGCTAAACAGATCAAATATTGATACCGACCTGAGATGGAAACCGATATTCAACGCCCAAATATTGTTCATGGGTAAAATCCATGGGGAGGATTACAGGACTACGCAGCGTAGTCAACCATTACGTTACCGCTGTCGATCTATACCCCACGTTTCAGATGGTGGTAAGACACATGAAAGAACTAGTGTTTCCCAAGTTTCTGTTTCCGCTTCGCCTTCTCTTCAAGGATCATCTGTTTCTTCCTATTAGTCTGACTGACATTGTTTTCTTCTCTCTCTTCCCGATCTGTCGCCTCCATATAATCGCCTATGCACACCTCCATTTTTTCTTGAATTGCAAGCGCTGAGCCTTGATCAGATAATGTGCTCTGCGGCCTTACATCCCATTGGAAATCAAATCCCCAGCCTTGAACCTGTGCGCCTGGAGCATCTACAGGAAGCGCCGTCGAAGCTGCCAACAGGCCGCCCTCATCACGCCACCACTGCACAAAATATACAGCAGCTCGGCTAGCATCTACCATGGCACCTCGTTTAATCATCCCCATACGTTGGGCAAGAAGTTCTAAAAACAATTCAAAGTCATTCGTAGGCGGAGTTCCAGGAGGCAGCAGATGTAAATATGCCGGCGCTAATAGTAAACAAATAATGATCATCAATATTGAGCATGCGCTGTTTTTAGGTTATGATTGTAAGGAAGATAACGCACAAATGGGATTCAAGATGTTGAGTCTATACAGCAAATATGCCCCAAGGGCTTCCACGTCATATAGTCCTTCTTTGATCCCCGCTAGTAGAATTAAAAGACGATTAATGGGGTCGGTGGGAGAAGGTCGTAAATGCGACCTACCAATTAGAGCGAGTTTCACCCCCCTCTCGGCCCCCTCCGCGCCGTGACCTAAGAAGGGCAACATCACACCAGGGCTGTCAAATGCGTATACGAGCGGATTCACAGATAATTTTAGACGAGTTGACAAAGCCTGTGTCATTCCTGGATTAGACGATGTCTGTAAAGCTTTGGGTGTTCCTACATCCACAGCAAAAATAGAAGAAAGGACGGTCAGAAGAAACGGTTAACTGAGATCCGGGGAACTCACGGCCTTTGATGCCCATGCTCCTTAGTGCATTTAGTAACGTTGATTTGCCAACATTGGGCATGCCGATAACCAGCACATTAAGCTCAATAGCATGTGGATGCTTTTTGGCTAAGTCTGGACAGTCACGTCAAGCAGTCAGAAGACGTAATTGAACACCAATGAGACGGTGCTAATCTTTGCAACATACTTACTAACGTCTCGCTCAAATCTCGGATGTCCCGCGGCCGTCGCCACGAAGCAAAAAATAGGTTTTGGGTAGGAAACTTTTTGGCCATTGCCTTGCTAAAAGGCTGAAGCAGTCTTTAGCTTTCATTGTACTACTAAGTATATTCTCGTACGCACCTCCATACCCCACTCAGGTACCAGATCGCGCTTGTTTAATACGACAATATGTTCGCAAGCTTGAGCGTCGATGATGCGCCGCGTAGGGTTGTTCGGGTCCCATCCACGCTCAATCCTCCACTTCTTCAAGGCTCCTAAATCGGTGATAAGCACAAAAAATTGATAGCCGAGAAAAAGTTTGGCATATCATTAAAAAAGCACCATTAACGCGACGAAGCAAAGTAGTAGTAGATTGCACGCGCGTAGTCGAAATGAGACGACCTATTTGGTCAACATCGATCAAGAAAGCCGGAATGAGATGCAGCAAGTATCCATGCCTCATACATGTAATGATGCACGTCCGATTTAGACGCAAGAATAGCCGCAAACGCACCTTCAAGGGTTCGATTGATGCTCGTCAGAGGCAAACGTGAGTCTCTAATTTCGAGAACGACGTCCGTGCGCGTGAGCAACGCTGGCAGCATCCGCGTGAACTTCATCATGTGTCCTGGGAACCACGAAGGAGGCAGCGGGAGCACCGGCATTGGGAAATGTGTCAACGCCATTGCGAATACAGTACAAGGAACTGAGAAATTTCAGTGCTCTGGACAAGGAATGGTGAGTTTCGTGTCGTGCGTGTCACGGCTGAACGGAAATGGCTGTCCAAGCTATTTCGTAAGTCCGGTAGGATTGGTGAAACGAAAGTTTGGTATTTTTGTTGGTACCCTGAGCGACTAATGATGGACTCCGTCAAAGCCCGGGCGTGAGTACGTGGCTCTAGTAGTTGAGAATTGAAAATGCTAAAGATTTCTGTCTAGATGTTTTGTTTACAAAGAAGAGAGATTTAGTATTTACAAACTTCGTTGCTGATTATTTGGTTGTATTTTTATCGCAAGCACTATGCAAAAAGTTCACGCCGACATAGGGAGAATAGCGCTCAACATCATACCGATTTCCAAAAAAGCATAAATACTAAGCGTGAGATCCCATGGAGCGCTAGCATAAAGAATCATCGACGCCAGCAAAATTTGACTTACAGGGTCCCACCCAAATTCGTCACACATTGTTCTGGGGCGGGGCCGCTTAAAATCGCTCTTGAACCGAGCCAACCGACATATAGATTTCAAAAAATTGAGAGCTACGACTAAGATACCCAGTGAACTTGAGCTCCCGAAGATTGCTCATATAAGCAAACTCTAAGAACATACCGCAACAAAGAAAGAACAACAGAGAGGTGAGATGATGACAGGAATAGCATACCAACGAACCAAAAAGAACAATAGCAGACTGCAGTAGAACACGAGTTGTAAAACAGACAGAGTCACGAACGATTGGATATATATATATATTATTGAAAGTCGCTCCGCAGTCACCATCGACAGCGACGACGACAAGGATGCAAATTCAGGAAGCCACTGAAACCTGCGCCGGAAGCTTTGCAGACATAGTATAAGCTCTTTACTAGAATATTAGAAAAATTGAACCGTTAGAACATAAGATATACCACTCACAATTATACCCATCCTTCTTTCCCTAATCCGATAGCGTCAAAATTTTTCCCGCTCCTTGTTCTTCGTTCCTGAAGCACAGGGACTGCATCTAGGTTAATCAACTTCTCTGACGGCTCTGGAGACCCCGCCACCCATCCTTTCCAACCCTTTTTAGCGGCAATTCGTTTCTTCCGCTGCGGCTGCTCTGCTAGGTCAGCAGTTTGAGATTGTAGGTCTTCATCATCATCAGGCGTACGAGGCCGCTTCGACGAGGTACGAGACGTACTCGATGACATGGAAGGCCCAGGTGTTGAGCCGGGCGTTGATGGGGGCAAACGGGGTGACGAAACTGGGGGCGGTGTCACTGACACAGATCGTTGCATCGTAGCAATGTGAATAGTAGGCCGTGCGCGCCAGAAGGAGGACTTGGATGCAGATTTAGCGGGAAGGGTTATAGATATAGAGCTTGTGCTCGCGACTAATCCATCAATGGTCGCGTTTTGGCCACCCAATCCAACCATCAACTCTCTCTTCCGCGCCTTAACCTCAGCCCTGAGCCTCCTCCTCTCCCTACGCTCACGCTTACTTTTTTTCTTCTCCTCATCTCCCTCTACTTCTGCGTATCGCGGAACGCCATTTAAAAGACTTGTTAACACATCCCGAGAAGGTCGAATATCAAAGGAGCCAGCCATGACAGTAGTAGCTGTGCGACGAACACGCTTTGTGGTATTCATGTGGTGTATCTGGGGAGGCATTAACAAAGCCATTGGAGATGGTGGCTTTAAGGAAAGATGGCGCAGTGGAGCAGAGTCGTGGTTTGGAAGCAATTGTGACTTGTTGTACTTTTACGGCACGAGCGATGCATCAACAAACACACATTGACAACACCTTTCTCGGCACGTGCACAGGAACCTACCATTTTCTGCCCGATCGCCATCTCATCTCGCCATCTATCCCCATTTAGCCTCCGTGCATTTTATGAATGCTCTTTTCTGGCTCCCTTGTATGCATCCAAGTATTTTGTTATCGGAAACCTTGTGCCGCGCTCATCTACTAACAAAAAAATTCGACATATTTGCCTCCGTTCCTTCGTCGTTAGTACTTATAAACTCCGCGTCACAATAGACAAATACACATCAATATGCCAATGACTCAAATGAAATGAATAAAGTTTATGCTCCATTATTGTTTACTACTCTAGACACGGGGTCAACTGCACAATTCTGCCTTTATGGCGCCTGTGAAGCCCCAGGTCTTTTTATGGAGGTTAGTCTGTGTTTGGGACGAGCGCCCTCATGCCATTCACACCCTCTAATTTTGATCATCCAATCACGGCCCACTGCCATCACAGGAATGTTATGTTCTTATCCTTGAACCTTTTTTTTTCTCTTGCACGGCCGGATTTCCGGGACACATTGGCAAACAATACAATTGCCAAGTAAATATCCCCGCCCGTTCCACAATGTTGTCTCGCCAACGGGTCTTGCAGTTTAAGTGAAAGACACCGAAGGCCGGGACTTACTCCCCGATCGTGGAATTCAGCACTCCTTCTGGGCTATTGTAGAGCATGAGCTATATTTATAATTTGCTCCTGAATTTTGGGAGTGTCCCTACTTTATAGAGGCTTGGCTGATTTCGCCGCATCCGAAGATGATGAGTCTGATAACAGAACATCTCCACCATCGCAAAGCTCATACTTGTTGATGTTAAGATAGAAGCACAGTGGGATAAAATCGATCTCGTTTATGGGATGGTATACGGACCATCGTCCCCTGCCGTCCTGTTCATCAGTATTTGTTGTAATTGTGCTGTTGTGAATCGTGATGTCCATCAGCTTCCATTTCTCCTCTCGGCGACCTTCCAAAGCCCAGCTTTACCTACAACAGTAAAAAATTCGGGACTCTCCGGACCAGTCAGACTGCAGAAATGATGACACTTAATCCAAACGTTGCTGCGTTTGTAATTCAACGACGGGTCATATCTCCGTCTCAGGCTCCCGCAGCCTCATCACTGTATGGGACTGTAGGTTGGATTTAATGAGCTCGCGTTTCTAGAATTATGAAGATAAAAATACATATATTCCTGAGTCATAAGGCGCCTATGGGTTTGGACTGGAAGGGTGGCCGTGGTACAGTAGACGCCGTCGCAAGGTCCGGAGACCGTGCAACCCATTTTCGGTTAGGCCCTGGACTGAATTTGAAGGGCGGGAAGGCGGTGCTTCCGCACAGTGCTTATTCAATAAATATCACATTTCCATGCCAATAAACCTTTAGAATGGCATCGCCATAGGTGCGTAACACTTGAACGGTGGTGTTTGATACAACGGCCGCACCTCCGTTGCCAGTACTGAGGGCTGCAGCTCGAGTCATCAGTTCTAAAAAAATCACACCAGAAAATCGACTTACTACCTACACGCCGTGCTATAACAGTTTCACTCATAACGTTGAAACTTGCGACTCAGTAGTTGCGCTTGCCATGTCCTAGTTTCGTCTCTATGTCGCGCGGCCGCTCGCAGTCTGGTTGCCTTCGTAATTAATTTCATAATATTAGTAGGGCATCAGACTGCAAACTTCCGAGCTCAAATATGAGTCCAGGAATCGCCCGCATCATCTCATTGATGACATCGATGTCTCCGGCGCTGTGCCTTGTCGATTTCATACCTGTTTGGGAGGGCTACATTCTTAATTTAATCTCCTTCATCACTAAGGTGTAGTATGCCAGATAAGATGTACTATAATATCACTCAAGCGAGATAAAGCCCCTCTATCGGCCGAATCAACAAATAACCCTTGGAGTCGAGCCGGATAGAGCTTGCCACTGAAGACTCCGCATGCCACCCGGTAACTATTATACACCGCCTTAATTGTATTTAAATTTTAAACATGCGAACGATAACGGGGGAATGGCTATTGTGCATGAACAGCGAGTGTGAGTTGCATTGCACGCAGGCTTGTTGCATTCTGATAATAAACGTGTATATCTGTTTCAAGGCCATAAGCGACCCCGAGGTTACGGCCACGTTCAATTGATGAGTCGTAAATACACGAGTCTGAACTTTATGTATCAAGGCTCAATTGAGACATTCTACGAAATTCAGTAATTGAATTGCACTAATGAGGCACTTGAGTCTGGATTCTCAGAACTTAAGCAACTTCGTATAGAAACAGTGAAATTCCGATGCCAAGAGCATGAGAGTGCGTCCTTCTCCGGACACCTAAGGCATGAAAAAAAAAATGTTTTAGAGACTCAATATTTTATAAGATATAAAGTGAACATTTAGCCAAGCTTTGGGGACATTGCGGTGGTTCCCAGGCATGAAATTAACTTGCCATCTGTGGTAATTAAGCATCCGTGAGTGGCGGAGAGCAGCCATGCAGAGCCTGGTGAAAAAAAATCTAAAAAAGCCTGTGTACTCAGCAAGAATGAGCATTTTAGTGGCTAAACTATTTAACTAGTACTTACAAGGTTAACAGCATAACCATTAGTCTGATCAGCCGTGATAACGCGTCTCGTATGTCCTAAAACAAATGAGGGCGGCCAACAAAGTTCATTGTTCCGGATCTCACTGCAAGCTAGGTCTATATTTTATATATGTCTGTACTATGC